>OZ023330.1:40247931-40335431 GCA_964007535.1 Brachyptera risi | reverse complement strand
CATTGTTGTATAATATTCATTAATATTATTATTATTATTATTATTCATTTTATTAAATAGCTTGGAAGCCAGTTTTTTTTTTGTATACATTAACAATAGAAAGATTATTGTAATATGTCGTACACACAACACACAATAACACCATACAACATTAAAAATAACAGGTAATAAAAACTTCAAAATACATTGAAAATATGGTTAAAAACTCTCCTATTAAATTATTGTTAACTATCTCTTCCTTCTAATCCATTCAATACACTTAATTTTGAAAAAACCCACACTTCTTAATTCCCTGATGTTACTAGGTAGCTCATCGTATTCTTGCATACAATTATTAAAAATTGAGCTTGACCATTTTTTACCACTGCACTGTCTACAAAACATTTCCCTTCTGTAGCCTGTCTCGTGCACACATTGTGTTTATTTTTGACATATTCGATACGGTTCTGTAGATATGTTGGCATCATGCCTATTTTAATCTTAAATATAAAAACCAGTACTAGTAACAAAATGGATTCTTTCACATTTAACCATTCTATAACATCCAACATTTTTACAATAGGCGTCTCCCTTCTAAATCTCAAAATACATCTTATTGATTTGTTTTGGAGAACTTGAAGTCTTTGAAAAACAGTCGTACAAGCTTGGTAAATCACAGTTGCTCCATATTCGAAATGAGATCTAATTATAGCATTGTACACCATCATTCTTGTCCAGAGTTAAATTTTTCCTCCGATTCTCCTCAGATATCCTACCTTCTTTCCAATTTTCTTAATAATAAAGTCCAGATGTTGTCTAAAACTAGGAAAACGCGGGATGCGAGTTGTTAGACGAGCTTAGGGGTATAGAAATCTAGAATGAAAAATAATTTGTCAACCCAATCTACATCTACAGACCTTGGATCACTCCAAACGTTCAAAAACCTTACGAGAATCAGTTATGTCACGGCCTTCCTCTTCATTCATTTCAATCGTTTTGAATTAATTGGTGACACTTGTTGCTATAGATTTAATTGGTTCCCGTAATAGCCTAAATTGATGGGAAAATGCATTATAAATGCGTTTTCTTCGTTATTTCTCATCCGATTGATGCGAAAAATCTCTCAAAATGTGCTTAATAGTTTCCTTTATATTCGGCGAAAATTTGAGAGGTCTTGAAAAATGTTGATTTTTCAAGTATTTTCCTCCGGGTTATTCTAATGGGGATTTTTGAAATTTCTAAAATTCATAAAAAAAAAAAAAGTTACCACCCGATAATGCCACAAAACTATACATATCTAAGTTAGATGAGGAACCATGACGCAAAAAAGTTTGAAGTTGATAGCTGTAGCCGTTTGACCTGTGGAGAACCGACAAAAAAACATAAAAAAAAAAAATAAAAAAAACGAACACCAATTTTTTTCAGTATGTCAAATTGAATCCTCGCTAAAGCTCGTCTAATTAAGCTTACAGTCTAGACAATTCCCAAGTATTTAAAATTATCCAACCATCTCAATAATTCCCTTATTCATCTGTAAGTTGAAATATAAGGTTGAATAATCAGTGTTGTGGTATTTACCAGCTCCTATGAAAATTCCCTTTGATTAGACGAGCTTTAGCGAGGATTCAATTTGACATACTGAAAAAAATTGGTGTTCGTTTTTATGTTTTTTTTTGTTTTTTTTTTTGTTTTTTTTTATGTTTTTTTGTCGGTTCTCCACAGGTCAAACGGCTACAGCTATCAACTTCAAACTTTTTTTCGTCATGGTTCCTCATCTAACTTAGATCTGTATAGTTTTGTGGCATTATCGGGTGGTAACTTTTTTTTTATGAATTTTAGAAATTTCAAAAATCCCCATTAGAATAACCCGGAGGAAAATACTTGAAAAATCAAAATTTTTCAAGACCTCTCAAATTTTCGCCGAATATAAAGGAAACTATTAAGCACATTTTGAGAGATTTTTCGCATCAATCGGATGAGAAATAACGAAGAAAACGCATTTATAAAGCATTTTCCCATCAATTTAGGCTATTACGGGAACCAATTAAATCTATAGCAACAAGACTGTGTCACCAATTAATTCAAAACGATTGAAATGAATGAAGAGGAAGGCCGTGACATAACTGATTCTCGTAAGGTTTTTGAACGTTTGGAGTGATCCAAGGTCTGTAGATGTAGATTGGGTTGACAAATTATTTTTCATTCTAGATTTCTATACCCCTAAGCTCGTCTAACAACGCGCATCCCGCGTTTTCCTAGTTTACTTACATTAAGCTTCAATTTATTCAACTGTAACCAGTGCTCAATATTAATCAATTCATCATTCATTAGAGAATTTAAATCATCAGCATCACTTCCGCTAATTGAAACAACCATATCATCAGCATACATGTTTAGGAAACTCCTCTCACAGCATAGACTGACATCGTTAATATATATAAGGAACAATAGTGAACTGAGCCTTGAGGAACTCCATTAATACATTCGATTTGCTCTGACACTTCATTTTTAAATTTAACGCTCTGATTTCTCTCAGTCAGGAAATCTTTTATCCATTTCAGAGCCAATTCACTCACACCATACGTATATTCTAATTTTTCTGATAATATATTCATATCAACAGTCTCAAAAGCTCTGCGTAGGTCTAAAACTAGGAAAACGCGGGATGCGCGTTGTTAGACGAGCTTAGGGGTATAGAAATCTAGAATGAAAAATAATTTGTCAACCCAATCTACATCTACAGACCTTGGATCACTCCAAACGTTCAAAAACCTTACGAGAATCAGTTATGTCACGGCCTTCCTCTTCATTCATTTCAATCGTTCTGAATTAATTGGTGACACTTGTTGCTATAGATTTAATTGGTTCCCGTAATAGCCTAAATTGATGGGAAAATGCTTTATAAATGCGTTTTCTTCGTTATTTATCATCCGATTGATGCAAAAAATCTCTCAAAATGTGCTTAATAGTTTCCTTTATATTCGGCGAAAATTTGAGAGGTCTTGAAAAATTTTGATTTTTCAAGTATTTTCCTCCGGGTTATTCTAATGGGGATTCTTGAAATTTCTAAAATTCATAAAAAAAAAAGTTACCACCCGATAATGCCACAAAACTATACAGATCTAAGTTAGATGAGGAACCATGACGTAAAAAAGTTTGAAGTTGATAGCTGTAGCCGTTTGACCTGTGGAGAACCGACAAAAAACATAAAAAAAAAAAAAAAAAAAAAAAAAAAAAACATAAAAACGAACACCAATTTTTTTCAGTATGTCAAATTGAATCCTCGCTGAAGCTCGTCTAAATACAGCAATGGTCGATTTCTTATTGTCCATCTCTTCGAGCCATTTGCTCAGTACATTTTGTATGGCAGCCTCGCATAAATACTTTGCTCTATAGCCAGACTGGTTTTCACTGATTAGATTATTAGACCAATGTAGCAAAACATGGACCAAGTTGACCATGTACAAGTAGTTCAATCAGTTTATCCAATATAGAGAGCATGATAATAGGCCTGAAATCAAATATTTTGTTGGATCCTACAATTTTTCCTACCGGCTGAATGATTGATTCCTTCAAAATCTTTGGAAAAGATCCTGTCCTAAATGAAACGTTGATTAGTTCGTTGATTTTATGATTCTATATGCATCTGTAAGTATCTGATAATAAATCTGATAATTGATTCCATCCATAGATCCTTCCTTGTTTTTCAATCTACACACCACTGTATCTAAATGATTGTGAAATAATCATGATTGTGAAATATAAATATCACAAATTCAATCATCCCATTTCAAAATTCTATATTGACTCTTAATTAATTTACTAATTAATCAATCATTTAGAGTGGTAGAGAAAAGTTTTCAGCAGTCTTGATTGCCATTTTTATAATCTAATCTGTCAAAGGCAAATGGATTCGGATCAAAAACCACATTGAGGCTAGTGGTTTCGGACCGTTGACAATAAGCAGGTAAGTGTCACATAATCACTTGACAAGATCTAGAGCCAACATCCATAATGCATACCATAGAACAACGTTATATCGTCAAGACTGTACTTTCAAGGGTATCACATTTTATAGCATGCTTCCTGACTAGATTTTATGTATTGACTCCTTAATTCTTTCCAAAGTTGAATTGAGGAGATTCTTAATCTTCAACTGTTTTTACTGTGAGACAGTGTTGTGTAATGAACTTATAAAATGAACGCGTTCGTATTTATTATTATTTTTTTTTTTTACTGACTAATTTCTTATACCCGTAACACATCTTGTATACTTAAGGGTGAGTGTATGTATTATGTGTGTAACACTATGAAATAATAAACATCTATTTATCTATTTTCTGAACTTTTCAATGAACGCTTTACATGTGCAGTCGACGATCTTGAACTTTCTTCACGTTCGATTTTTCAGTGATCTTTAACGGAATAAAAAGTTCATTTGAAAGTTCATAATTTTCGATCACTCATATTTGACACGAACGCACTATTCGTACTTCTCCGTCCAAATTCTGAATGAGATCGTCAATTTTACGGTCCATCCCGAATGTATGATAATCCCTGTTAGGGATTTCACCATGTGATCACTTGTCATCGGGCGAGCCGGCAGCCACGTGTGGTCAAGGTTGACAAGTTGTGACTTGTAGTTGTATGTAGGCTCAGGGCCGTATTTACGCCTAGGCAACCGAGGCAGCTGCATAGGGCGGCAAAGTTTAAGGGGGCGGCATTTCCTAAATACCATGGACCATGGCCATGGACCATGGACAAGGACCATGTATTTTCTATATTTGCACGAACATCAGCAAATGAAACAAAAATGAATACATCATTGACTTATTGCAACAAATAAGTAAGTATTTACTCCAAATAATCAAAGATGAGTCACTACTAGCTGTTATTTCGAAGTTGCTCTGTTCTTTCTTCTTTCTTTTACACGTCCCTGAATACAGGGCGCGCAAATAAGCTGTGTCTCATCATATACCCCCGCGCGGGGGTATATGATGAGACACAGCTTATTTGCGCGCCCTGTATTCAGGGACGTCGTTAGGGGGTCCAAGGGGGGAGCGCGCGCCCCTCCAATCGGCATTTGCGCCCCCCCCCCCCCCCCCCGCCCTCAATATAACTTATCATCCTTTGGAAATATGTAATATTGGCCTACGAATAGACACACAATGGAATTATATCACTCATTATTATGAATGGTATCAGTATACACTCTACTACTTCACACTTTCACACTTCGTTTTTCCTTTTCGATGATGATTCAATTATTAAATTGCGAAATTGCTCGTGAATCGCAAAAATCACATGAAAAATGGCCACATTTCAAAAAAATCTCTGCAGGGAATTTTCCTGGGAGAAATCGCGAAAATAACTTCGAAAATGTCCACAATGATTATATACTATTAAAAATAACTTTGATAATGTACATAGTGATTCAATCATTGGACACCAAATTTGCTTTAAATATCAAAAATCACTTAAGAAATGACATGGGTCTATTTCAAAAAATTCCCTGCGGGGCTTTGCTGGAAGAAATCGCATAAGTATAACTACTAAAATGTCCATGATGATTCAGTTGAGACTCCAAAACCACTTGTGAATTGCAAAAATCACTTGAAAAATGTTCATATTATCAAAAATTCCCTGTGTATCATGAGCCTACATGCAAGTCGTCACAATCACAAAGTCGTAGAGTATAGGCCTAGATTACGATGAGACTATCGACAACTTTGCTGCGAGGAAGGTGCGACGTCAGCAGTTTAGACGCCTATACTTTCAAGTGATTTAACCACAGCATCGACAACATTAATTTAATTGCTACGTAATATAGAGGGGGGGGGGGGGGGAGCGGCCAAAAATTCTTTGCCTAGAGCGGCGCAAAACGTAAATACGGCCCTGTGTAGGCTGTGTATTGTACACTAATTGTATTGTTCTAGCGTCTGGAAACGACTCTCATTTGAAGTGTTCATAAATTAAAATAGTGAACTCTATTGGTTAATTTGATAGTTTTAATTAATTGTAATACAAATGGATGACGCTGTTGGTAGTTGTCTAACCATCGAGGAAGATGACGCACAAAACAATGTGGATGATCTTATTTTTTAACCCTTTTTTCCTTATAATTTTCAAGATGAATTTGTGAACGAACTCATGTTTCCTCAAATTGAACTTGGACTTTTGCAGCAAAGCCACGAAAATGAACTTTGAACTTTTTAAAAGATCGATTCATTTGACATGGACTGAACTTGTTAAAAATTCCTTTCATAAGTGAACTTCCCCAACACTGCTGTGAGAATGAGTTTTTTGACACATGCAAGAAGAATGTATAGAAGCATAAGAAATGACTGACGAATATAATAATATTAAATGTATAAATTAATGTGGGGAGTGAATGTTTATTGTGTGAATGGGTTGTATGTTGTGTATGAATGTGTTTTTTTTTTATTCTCTATGTGTATAACTAATAAATATAATTCAGTTTTAATCTATATTATGCTAACTCTTATGTTTATTTTTGACGTGACATATATTTTATCATGACCTATTTTCAGAATGTGAAAATCAACTTGGCAAATAAAGCATTGAAGTGAATTGAATTGATTCAAAACCATATGGCAAATGTATGTACACTCGGCAGCACAAAAAATGGGATTCATCTGCAGAGTCCCTAAATCAATACTATTCGAACAGGTAGTAGTGGCCTTCAGACCTGTTTCAGGAGCTCTGCGATTGGCTGATAAGGGTTGCATATGATAACAAGATATTCAGAGAGAACCACCCCACCACGTGCTTCTCCATGTGGTGTCTTGTTTTCAGTCGGTATTTTCACCTTGAAATATATCACGTGATGACCAAAGGTTGACCTGTCGTCTGACGATGATGGGTAGCGTATAGACTGGGTTGTATCCTAATCTATTCATGCAGTTTGTCTATATGCTATATAGGAATTGTAATCAGACCAAGTGGAACTCATTCCAAAAATGTAAAATAAGCGCATGAGACATGATTCTGCGGAATGATGTGACATATCCAAATTAAAAAGAAGACGGATCAAAGATTCGTTAACACTTTTAAAAAGTGTTATAGTAAAACTATTTCAAGTTATTTATTGGATGATTTTCACAGGTATAGGCCTTACATTACAGCTAGAAGTATACGGCCCTACTGCTGGAAAAACATATTTTCAGCTGTGTGCATACCGTGGAAATTGTATTCCATGACTTGAATAGTTTCAACTCAAACCAACTCAAGTGTAATTAGAATAGTATTCTGTATTTTTAGACGAGCTTTAGCGAGGATTCAATTTGACACTGAAAAAAATGATGTTCGTTCTTATGTCTTTTTGTCGGTTCTCCACAGGTCAAACGGCTACAGCTAACAACTTCAAACTTTTTTTCATCATGGTTTCTTATCTAACTTAGTTCTGTATAGTTTTGTGGAATTATCGGGTGATAACTTTTAATTTTATGAATTTAAAATTTTCATAAATAGTCGCTAGAACAACACAGCGGAAAAAAATTATTTTCCTCGAAAAATTAAATTTTGCGTGGAGTTGAAATACATTTTGATACACAGCATTTCTGGGAAGTTTCAGCTTGATCGGGTCGGCCATTTTGAAAAAAAACATCAAATGTGCTGATTGAGTGGGATTATCGTCGGATTTGAGCAGTTTCACAGGTGGGACTGAGAAGGTAAACAGTGTTGTTCCTACGTGAATGCTATGGAGGATTATATATGTTCAAATGGTGGCATTGAGTGGGATAACCGTCGGAATTGAGGTGCTTTACAAGTGGGACTGAGAAGGACCACAGTGTTGTTCCTACGTGGATCCAATGGAGGATTATATATGTTCAAATGGTGGCATTGAGTGCCGAGTGGGATAACCGTCGGAATTGAGGTGATTTAATGGTGGGACTGAGAAGGATTACAGAATATCACTGGGAGAATTTCTTGAATGATGCTTTGCTTGACTTGACATATTTACCGTTCAAGTTTGAGCCTGGGTAAGCCTATAGGCCCTAGTCAAAATGTAAATATGACATGACCTCAATAACGTATTAGAGGATTGAAAATTTTCGACAGAATGTCGGTTGTTCGAAGTTGAAACTTCAGATATCAGAGTGCAGTATAGGCCTACAGGCCAGACATTACGTCATCTTTGCCTGCGCCACGGTTATTCCATTTCAAATCAACCGAACTATTTCCATGTACCTCTTGGATTTTTATGAAATTTGCTATAGTTGTTAAAAAGACAAGAAAATAACAAACCTTTTTTTTATTCGGCTTTAGCTCTATTAGTTTCTGAGATGCGGCAAGTTGCGTTTCACCAAAAAACTCAAATTTGGGTACGCGTTCCTTTGACCTCATTTTTTCAACTTTTCATCTATTTGACCCAGAAGGGTATTTAAAAAAAAAAAATAATGCTGTGTTTCTAGTATGTATAATTATGTGCAAAAAAATCATTTTTTTCACAAAGAACATAAGGTGCATCTCAATTTTGACTTTAGCAAACCATTACCCAAAATGCGGTATTTTTAAAAATCACAAAAAAATATTATTTTTCTCAGTTTGTTGGCTGTGTAATGAACTAAAATTTGAACTGTGGTCACCTTTGGTTTGGGAACTGAAAAATAATATGTGGGTTCATGCGTATAGGAAATGGCTAGAATTTTTGTTTTTGTTCTCATAGTATATAGGTACTGCACAGGCCTAAGGCACCTTTATTGAGTTCATTCTAGCCATTTTCTATGCATGAAACCACATATAATTTTATATTCCCAAATCAAATGTGACCACAGTCTACATTTTACTTTATTACACAGCAGTAGGGAGAAAATGGGGGTTCTGGCACAGGTGCAAGATGGCCGCCAAAGTCAATGACCTCTGACGTCATCCAAGATGGCGGCCGCGGTCATTGACTTGTGACGTTATCGAAGATGGCGTCATCCAAGATGGCGGCTCTCATCCTCCACCCCTCATCCTTCTCTCTCATCCTTGGACATCATCCAAGATGGTGGCATCCAATATGGACGACATGACGCCATTTTGAATTCCCACGCCATTTTGAATTTCAAATTTCCCTCTTTTTTTCATCGAGTCCCATTTTGAAATTTCATTTAAATCGAGAGCGCGCTCTAGCGGCAAATTCTCGAACTCGATGTTGGTGCGCTCTATTAGCGAATTCTAGCGGCAAATTCTCTCTCTCTCTCTCTCTCTCTCTCTCCTCTCTCTCTCTTCTCTCTCTCTCTCTCTCTCTCCTTCTCTCTCTCTCTCTCTCTTCTCTCTCTCTCTCATCTCTTCTCTCTCTCTCTCTCCTCTCACTCTCTTCTCTCCCTCTCTCTCTCCTCTCTCTCTACCTCACCTCTCTCCTCTCTCCTCTCTCTCTTCTCTCTCTCTCCTCTCTCTCTCTCTCTCTCTCTCTCTCTTCTCTCTCTCACTCGAATTGATTAATTAATCAATTAATTTAATACAAAATATTCTCCTGGTGCGATTCGAACGCGGTAATGTTCGCAATATGAGCCCGGTATCTTAACCACTAGACCAATGGACCAGTAAGAATTTCATGTGTTATTATTGAATATATGCTGAAGTATAGACCTATGACGTATGTGAGTCAAGTTTATACATGTCAGCAAACAGTTCTAGTGCAGGGTCTAAAAGCCGCCTCATAAGATGAGTGCTTATCTTGACAACGTTTTAAAATGTGAATTGATTTAAATGCGTGAATAATTTTCATCAACTCAATATTTTGATATTCGATTGAATATTAACCGATAACAAATAATTTCTTCACCTATTAAAATTGATTTTTATGAAATTTTACCTAAACTGTATTTTTGTTCAAGAACTATTTCTTAAAATTCTCATTAATTTCGAACTTCGACTCTCAACCTATCAACTCAATTACTTCAGTTCATCTATCAAATTCAAATTTTTCCATTCTACCAATTAAAACCAGAAGTATATATTTTATTCATTCATGTGTGATAGCAAATTTAAAATCAGTTTAGGAGCGGGTGAGGAGAATAAAACAGAGAGTTGAACACAATGACACATTTATTTTTTTCAAATCTCAAGATATATAATCTAAGTTTATAAAAGATATATGGAAAATAGTTATAGTTTTGATATGTTCGTAGATGTAATGGCGTGAGTATAACCTTCTACTGCTATGAAATAAATAATCTAAAATAATAGTTCATCATGTCATCAATCTAAAATCATTGTTCACTATAAAATCAGTATAGAATAATTGTTTACCACATGAATAATCAAAGATAATATCTCAAAATATGAATAATCTAAATAAAAGAGAGCATGGTACTATGATTTAAGAAATAGTGCATTATTGTTTCAAGATGTGAAGTAGAAGTGGGTTGAAATAATTGCAACAAAGTCAACCAGAAACCTAATTTAAAGAAGAGAACTCAAGAGGTAAATGTTAAATTTTGAAATGACCGTGCGCATAAGAGTGGATACCATCCCGTAGAATGTAACGTTTATCGTCGAACGGTGAGAGGGTGATTTTACGTTGTTTCATTGTGAAGAGATTGTGATCAATACTGCGTATCGAAAACATCTCTTCACTCTGAATTTGTTTAAGAAATAGGGATTTGTGGTAGTCAGAGTGCCGAATTTTCTTCCTAAGAGTAGTTTTTTAAATCCCCTTTCCTACTTTTTTGTTGAAACCACCTGATTCTAAAATCGAATACATTTTCGCCCTTAAACCGATAAACTCCTTTACTGGTCTACCATCCATCTCGTCTTTAAATTTGCCTAATACTTTTTTATTCTTATTGCTAAGCAGCGCATGATCCCTTGGGAAGTTGGAAGTATCAAAACGGTCCTCATCTACTTTCATATCTTCGAATAAATCTTTAGTTTGAATTTCATAACATAGTGAGTCAGTGTCGGTGAATAACAATTTGATATTCTCCCCATATTTTGATTTAGCATAATTGTAATGAAAATCGTACATGACAGTTTTGCTAAGTAATAATATGGCATGTCCCGCGTGGATGGGACGATTTAGAAAAAGTACAGGTTTTTTTGAATGAACAGCTACCAATTCATTATCAAAAATTTTGATACTTTCGAATGCTGGGGAAGCTACTAGCTTATTCACTCGTTTTTTGTCAACAACCAGTTCAACGTTGATGCGCTTACGAATGTTTTCCATGTTTTTTCCAAATACTGCATTATTCATAAGCTTAAAAAAATCTTTCTCAAAGTTATTAACAGCTGCAGTACGCTGCCTTGTATTGAAATCAATATAAGGTTTTAACCATGATTTCTGATTAAACGCTAATACACGATGAACCTTAGTAAGTTTAAGACCTAGAGAAAGATATTGCTTTAGATTTTCAGAGTGTAAGGTATATTTACTCTTATTGTTCAAATTTGGTACTAATTTACTAACGTTGACTGGTATTTTACGTTCGAATTGAGTCAAAAGATTTCGACAATAAGGTGAGAGCATCTCTTCGGTAATGAGAACTCTCTCAGGTGCTAGAGGGTAGTCGTTGTGAAGATCGTGTAATTCTTCGGGATATTCCAAGTCAACTTCTAAAATATACCCTCTACCATCCTTATCAGGAAGGTTCGTGAAATCAATTGACATAATTTGATATTTATCTAACCAACAAAAACTGTTGACTGGTAGCTGGTCACTCATTGAAACACCGTAGAGATTATTACAATCCCAATAGGCTATGAATTTAGACGGTTCATTGGGGTTGTAGCCCTCTACATATTTATTGTTTGCCTTTTCAAAACGTTGAGAAATCATGGCGACTCCTCCACGAATTGCATTCTCTACGAATAAATACATATCGGGATCGGTAAGCAATTCCAATTCTACCTTTGTCATCTTCAAACAGCTCTCCCATGCAAGACCAGGCGCTGTGTAGCAATTAGCAGGGTCAATTCCATAATTTTCTAAACACAAGTCTCTAAAGTTTTCGAAGACATCGGCTAAAAGGAGAACATCAGACTTAACGTATAAATCCTGATATTCCCCTAAATTTTGAATGTTGAACGCGTTCCAAACATTTTTGGCGTGATTATAATCTACATCATCTGATGTCTTCTTGAGTGAGATAATTAAAAAAATGCTCTCGTGATGGTAGACTGGTATCTCCAAATTTGGATTCATCATCAAGGTAGTCATATGGGAACACCCCCTTGCGTAACAGTAGAGGTAATTGATCGGCTTGAAAGCTCTCTCTTAGAATTTTGAATCGATCAACACCATATCCCAATAAATTTTGAACGAGAGTTTCCAACGATGCACTCAGAAATTGGAAAGAATCTAAAAAGCGTAAATTTCTAACCGAAAAAGAAACATATTTTCCCATATTATTGGGAATACATGAGATTTTACCAATTTTGAGTTTACCAATATGCTGCATAATCAAGTGACTATCATAATTTCTGGCATTGTGCATAAAGATTGGGATATGGTTGATTTTTTTGAAATTAACGTTACATTCATTATGGGCAGCTCCTCGGAATCCACCACTCATATGATCATGGTCTCTCACTCTATCATCATTAAGAGGTTCCTCACAAATGGAGCAATCTACTGCCGAATTAAAATTTAGTTCATCTTCTTCCGTCATAACTAGAGGCTCCTCACGATACATCATGGGCTCAAGTTCTTCAGCTTCTTCTAGCATCGCCTTAATAAACTCCTCGACAACGTTCTTTCCGCGATATACTACCGGAGGTTTGAACGGTTTACCTTCGGAGTTTATTATGACATAACAAAAGCCTGATGCGTCGTGAGAAGCTAACTTCTGGTATATGACACATTTTCACTTTGATCGCAACCCGAAATTTTAGATAAGAAGCATTCAAAGTCTGCATAAATTACAAATGGAACTTTTTGAGAAAAACCAAAATGCTTGAATTTCAAGACATTATCTTTTTTGGGTGGCATTCTAATTTTTTGTGGTGCGTGTTGACTGCAAAGCGTGTGATGATTTTTCAATGTATATGTTGATGTGAAACGGTGTAAGCAATATACGCAATAAAACGCCCTAGTCTTATGTTTTGTGAGTGAGCTCAACAATCGATTTAGATCTTTAATTAGAAAATAATGAGAATTATCCTCATTCGACATGTAAAGTAGATTGACATGATGTTTTCTGTCTCTCTGCTCACTTATTCGAAGAGGATATATTCTGTCTTCTTCATCAGAGCCGAAGACATTGATCGATATAGTCAAATTATTTGATTCGAAAGTATTTAATTTTGAAATAGGTACAGGAAATGGAATATTTTTCATGTTGAGCTCACTTTCAAATTGATGATAATGATTGACACGCTGTGCATTCTGTGTGATGGGATGAATTTTAGCCAACACACACCACAAAAAACATTTGTCATCATCAAAATTTTGAATGTTCATGATTGACTTAGTTTTTAATAATTTTTGAGATAATTGCATATAGCTACTTGCAGCTAAGGGAACATACTCGGCAATATTTAATTCTAATTTATAAACATGTTCTATGCCCCAGTTGCTTCCTTCCCGGGAAAATTTCTCGCTTGCTTTTTGAATATTTGCAAAGGCGGAATTAAATTGTTCATCGAAATCATTCATATCCAAAAGCGTATTTGATTTACTTCTAAAAACTGGGCTAGTTGAAATATCATCTCCATCGATCTCACGGGTATATTTCACCGAGATGGCAATATACCACTTGATACCGTTTAAGAGATTTAAATTTTCGACTATTTTCCCTTTAACTTTTTCTAAATGATTATAAACAACTTCTAAAATATCGCGACCAACTTCTACCTGACGAAACTTATATGTTTTTACGGCACCGTTTGAAGATTCTATCAATTCATCCTCATCTAAAGAATTAGTTGAGGGTAAAATATCGCGTTCTGAAGTTCCTTCTCCAAGCAATGCACTATTTCTTGAATGATATGCTTGATGTCTGTCAAAATTGGTTTTGTTACTATACTCTCTCTGACAGACATCACATTTGAACAAAGTACCATGCTCACGTTTTTGGTGCTGCAGAAAATAATCACGCCGGTTGTAGCTTTCACTACACTGGGAACATGTGTGCAGCCTATTGCTTGTATGCACCGTCGCTAGATGCCTCGTGAGGCTGCTGCGACGGTTAAAGCTGGATGAACATAGGCTGCACATATGTTGATTGCTGGAATTCATGATGTAGTCTGAAACATATCATATAAGTCCTATTAAACTATGTCGTTGAAGCTTAATAAGAATACAATTCACCTCTTGAAAAAGAACAATTCAGAATAGAATACCACACAAAAATTGAAAAAAGAATTGAAAAACTTGTTAAAAATATTCAACTATGGTCACTGAATTGATTATTTAAATATATACTCACATAATTTATTGCTGGCCAATATTCTCACTTATCAAGACGATTTTGAATGGTGGTTGAATATCTGTGAGGAATAAAATATCATCATTAATGAAATATATAATAATTTGTGAATTCTCCCAACATTAAAGAAAAAAAAAATGGATTAATCAATCAAAACTGAGATTCGAAAAATTCAACACTGGATGTATATAGTTAATAAAAATGAAATTGACTACTCGCGAAAAAATTAGCTAGAAAAACAAAAATGGATTAATAGAAACTAACACTGAATTGATTATTTAAATATACTCACATAATTTATTGCTGGTAAATACTCTCACTTATCCTAAAGATTTTGAATGATGGCTGAATATCTACAAGGAATGAGAAATATCACCATTAATGAAATATATAACGATTTATAAATTTTCTCAACCTCGTTGATACAATAAAATAAATAGATGAATAAGTCGGTAAATGAATAAATAAATAGATGAATGAAAAATAAATGAATGAATTGAAATTGAAATGAAAAATACAGAACGGATGAAATGAAGAATAACATGAAATAAAATAAAAGAATGGATAAATGGATATATAAATGAAAAAATTGAATTAAAATATGGATTATTCAATCGAAACTGAGATTTAAAAAGTTTGAAAAACTTAGAAAAAATGAAACACTAGAAATATAAGGTAACACTGAGTTCATTTGATTATTGTAATAGACTTTTGCAGCTGAGAAATATTTATTTAGAGCAAAACACTTTATGGAGATTTGAAAAGAATTGGAAAAATTGGGGAAAATTTATCAGAATTGAAATTGAGAAATAAAAATAAAATAAATAAATATATATATATATATATATATATATATCAAAATCTATATTTCAGAAAATTATTCAAGTTTGAATATAATTAAATAATATTTGGAAATATTAAATGAGATAGGTATACTTGGTACTCACATAGGATAGTTGATTGTAGCTCAGTAGAATAATAAGATAGAAACTTTGAATTCACTTTTACAACTTTCAAAGTTTTAGAACTTTCCACGATGTTAACTACAGCGGTCACAATGATGGAATGATCAAAAATCACAATAACACTTCAACAAGTTAATTTTCGATGACTTATCATTTCACATGAGTGAACTTAAAAATGGGATATATGTCAGCGATTCTTCTTTCAGATAGAATGTTCGATTGTTTACTCATCCGTTGGCGTCAGATTACAACGGAAATCAATAAGACATAGATCATGCATTTTTTAATCACGTGAAACCAACTCGATATAGAATGCATGGAGAAATAGTACATAGAATTAAATCTCATTGAGAGTACTTGATGATAAAAATTCAGTAAAGGTATAAAACTCAATCAAAATTTCGATTATATTCAGTTTGATTTTAATATTCATGGCGTTCATACATCCATTCACTGCTATTTTATCTGGAGGCTCTGGGTGTGAAAAATCAACTTTTGCCATTGATTTTATTAAAAATAGACACCGTTTATGTGCAGTCGATTTTGATCAGATCATTTGGTGTCTTGGTGAGAAAAATGCGGTTCCCAGTGAACTGGGGAATAGCGTGATTGTAAAACAAGGTTTACCAGAATTTTCAAATCATAATGGAAAACCAAAACTAATCATTTTGGATGATCTAATGGATGATGTTTATTCTAAAAAGGTTTCACAATTATTTTCAAAAATATCGCATCATAGAAGCATATCAGTGATTCTCATAACTCAAAATCTTTTTCATTCGGGTCCATGTTCTAGGGATATTTCACTCAACTCAAAATTTCTTGTTATTTTCAAAAACCCAAGAGATCAGAATCAGTTTACATACATCTCTCGTCAAATTTTACCTCAAAATTGGAGAGGACTTCATAATACCTACCTGGATGCCACGAAAAATCCTCACTCTTATTTATTGATAGATCTCTGTCAAGGAACAAACGAACTTTTAAGATTTCGAACTAATATATTCGATACGCCAAGTGTGGTATACGCTGCGCTGGAAGACAATCACAATGAATCGATTGAGATCTAATCAACACATGTTACACGTATCAAAAAGTGCGAGTCCCCAAGCTACAGAGAGTCATTCTTCAGACTGCACCCCCTGAAGTGATAAAGACTGTTATAGAATGTGTTATCAATACATTGAATGGGAATCATAAGTTATCGCCTGAAACTAGAACAAAATTGACCAAATTTGAGACATGTCTTAGAAAATTGGCATGTCCTAAACTATCGTTGAAAAAGAAGAGACAAATTGTTATACAGCGAGGTGCTGGTTTTATAAATGATACATAAAATTGAATCTCATCATGCACTCATTAAGGGTATGCCTACTTGGGTCGAGTATTTGGAAGTGTTCAGATTCTATTATTTCAAGTCTCTTAAAAAAAATGTCCAAGCGAATTATGTGTAATACAGTAGAGGTATATGAAACTCCATCAAAATTTTGATTACATTCGGTTTGATTTTGATATTCATGGTATCTATTATACATCCCTTCACTGCTATTTCATGGTATAAAAATCAATTAAACATATTTTCGAAGAAATCAGATTTAAGTTGTTTTATTGGTAGGCCCTATGAGATTTGTAATCACATCACGTTCAAGGCTCGAGTTTTCATTGATCTATATAATTTCAAAATGTTTTAATGAGATTGAACATTTTTTTAAATCTATATTTGATAATACGTCAACATTCCAGTTACGTTCTGTTGAGAATCATCATTCGTCAGATTATCGATTTATCACATCAATTATCGATTGGAAAATGAGAATTTGATAGTTAAAATGTGAAGGTAGATCAAATTTATTATGATGTGAACTATTGATAATTTTCCTATATTGAAAGTTTCCAAAAATATTTTTCATTGATGAAATTAAATTGATCAAGAGAAATATCAAATTAATAAATACTTGGAATGAAATTTCATCATGAGAATAAAAAATATATTCTGAAATGATTTATTATAGAATATTTGATTAAAAATAACTGATATGAATAGATTTATCTGATTAAAGTAAATCTATTTGATCAACAATGATTAATTTCGTAGTTACAGTTATTATTGGATTATAAAAAATGTATGGATTGAAAAATTATTCCACAGATATCTGAAATGGGTTGAATTTGTTGATAGAATTGTCATGAGATTATAAGTTCATAATTGAGAAACAATTCATATGAATGATGCGGATAATGAAAATAAATGTTGGATGATTATATTAGAGTGTATGTATAGTCATCAGTAGAATAAGAATTAAATTCGGATTGAAAAAATATTGATAACGTGAAAGCTTCAATTGAGAAGATATTTCCAGATTAGAGTAAAAATGGTTCGATGATTCGGAAAATATTCTCTATTGATGTGAAATCGATCACGAGAAATATCAAATTTATAAATACTTGGAATGAAATTTCATTATGAGATTAAACCTGATGAATAACATATAACGAAATTAAATTCACATTTGATAATTTATGAAAGCATATTATTGAAAATTATCAACTCGATTATTTCAAAGAAGTTTCACCTAGGAGATGAATATTTCTCAATATAGTTGCGTACTAACTGATACGATAACAGATGGAAGAAAGTTTTTCTGTTTCTCTCAATGTTATGAAGTGGTTTAATTTGAAAATATCGAATATTATTATGTATTCGACTATATTTTACCATCGTATTCTGAACATCAGAGTTCATAACACAAGTTCTAACACTATAGCTACCCATATCGAGTTGCTATTATGTTTTTGAAAATGTTGGTAGGCTTACAGCATCCGATATAGAAAACGCAACCTCAGGTTTACTCGGCAGTATTCAGACCTGCCAGTATAGGTCAAGTGTTTTGAATATTGTATGTCATCTTAACTTTCAATCCTAATATAGTTGACCTAAATTTAAAAGCATATTTGGAAAATTATTACCTCAATTGCTGGATTATTTGATATCAGTGAAATGGGAATTATATTCAGATTGAAAAAAATATTGAATAAGTGAAAGCATTAAATGAAAATATATTTCAGATTCTGGGAGTGAGATGAGCAGTACTTTATTTCATAGTGCTGATTGAAAATTAGCTATGTGATGAGTTTTTTTTCTTTCGGAATAGAATTTCATTGCAGAATAGAAGATGAAATTTAAAAATTATTTGAAACTATTCATTATAATATTCATTATGAAATATTTAAAATTAGCATCTAGGAAATAGATGCATATCATTATATCATGACACTGAAAAATCAGAATGATTACAGAAAATATTAGATGAGTAATGATTACGTTTTATTGAATTATTTTCAAATTTTTGATTACAGAATATTTCAATTTTGGTGTCTACTTTTGAGAAAGATTTTTTCAAGCCTATGAATAATGCGGTCATTGTCAAAATCATGGAATATATGTGTGGGCGCATCAACGTTGTAGATATGAAACGGGTGAATATGCTTCCCCTGCTTCTGAAAGTTTCAAAATTTCCAGCAATGATCTAGTAGGTGTTCATTCAAAAAATAGGCTGTAATTCTTGCACATCGTCCCATCCATACGCTGAGCTCTCCAACTAGAATGAACGTTGAATTTCAAGAGTCACAAATCTTTATTTCTCAAACAGATTCAGATTCATTCTGAAATTGAGAGTAGAAATTCTTTGATTCGAATATAAAAATATCAGATTGATAAAATTATTTATCACAGAATATTTTGAAATTGAGAATAGAAATTCTTTGATAGGCGTGAAATTAGGTCTCAAAAATGTATTTACCAACAGTTTCAAATAAAATTTGAAATTAATAAACATTTAAGATATAATGTATTGACCGGATAAAAATTTGGAAGAATCGATTCTAATGAGTTAGGAGATAATTTTCTATCAGTAATATCTAATAGAATATATTAATGATAGAAAAAAATATTCAAATTTGAATTTCGAATGCTACCCTTTACGTGAAACAGGTTGAATTGTCTGCAGGATTGAAATATTCCTACGGGTCAATAGTTATTTCCAAATTAACGCGTAGAAAAATGAAAATAAATGAATGAATGAATGTATTCTATAAGCCACGATTATGGAAAATTAGATTGATCACGAAGAATATTTCCAAGTTATGGATGTTATGGATATGGATGTTTATGCAACATCGTCACAAATTCAAGGCACATCATCAATGTGCAAATCCGTGGTACAATCTCAAGAATCTATTGAATGCGCTTTATGCGACAAAATCTGTAAAAATGTCCGTGGCCTGAATGTCCACATCAGATTAATACACCCAGATGTATCAGTCAATAACAACGGATCAGAGAATGTGTATTCAAAAATTGAACCCAAATTCTTCACTTGCGTTAATGATGCCGAGCAAGAGAAGACGCCTGGCGAAAACTCCCATGTTAACGACGAGGACGAGAACCATACCAGAGGTAAATCCCCTTGCCCACACTGTGGAATAATGTATAAAGGTGTTCGATCTCACATCACTAGAGCACACCCCGAAAAACATCGTGAGCTAATTTCAGCTAAATATGCAACATCTGCTATCGATCTAACAACCAACAGCGATCGAGACGAAAATTCCGTAGAACAAGACGTTATACAAACACGTAATGAAGAAACCGAGAGGTTACACTCCAAGCTAGATGAATATATTACCAACTTCAATTCCATTTTTACTCAGGACGATTTTAACACATACGTCCAGAAGTTCTCAGAATATCTTGCAGAGGCAATCGCCATTCTCCCAGGGCCAAAGAATCCAGCCACACGCTTTTATAATGCCAGGAAAAAAGATTCTTTCAAATCAGATAAAAGACAATTCAATGAAACAACTAACCCAATGAGAAAAAGCAAGAGGGAAAAAGAACAAAGAGAAGAAAAATATTTGTTCCAGAAAACCCAATACTTTTATTACAACCAGAGAAAAAAAGCTTTAAATTCAGTAATAAATAGCAAGAATCCTGGATGCAAAATTGGCTCGTCTACCTTAAATACAGCATTTCAAGATAGGTATGGCGAACCAAACAATCACACTCGAGAAGAGTATCCTGATTGCCTCACTCCTGAAGAGAGACATCAGATGAATGAGTGTTTTTCCTGTACTATCACACCAGAGAATATTCAAATAGCACTAAATTTAATCCGCATTGATACTGCCCCCGGACCAGATAAAGTTATTATGCGCATAGTCAAATCAGAGCGAGTCGCAAAGATCATTTCTCTCATTGCAACCGAAATGTTAACTCAAGGGTGGGTTCCAGCTTGTTTTAGAAAGGCTCGCACCGTACTGATATACAAATCCGGTGACGTAGATGATGCCTCAAACTGGAGACCAATCACAATTTGTTCGGTACTGAGACGAGTGATTGAAAAAGTGTTGGATAAACGCATTCGGTATTACATTACTTTTAATGAAAATCAGAAGGGATTCACCCAAAGTCCAGGCACATACGTTAACGTATCGATAGTCAACGCTATTTTAGAAAAAGCTAAAGAAAAGAAAAAAGATTGTACGTTGATATTCTTGGACATAACTAAGGCATTCGATAATGTTGGTCACCAGCACCTGACATCTACCCTACGAGCTTCAACCGTACCCACAAAGCTTCAAGACCTGATAATTGAACTCCAGTCCGGCAATACCACTCAAATCGAGGCAAACAACCAGAAGACTAAACCAATACTGCTAAATCGTGGAGTAATGCAAGGTGCGCCATTGTCTCCCACACTGTACAACCTTGCAACCGACCACATACTCCAAGAATTGTCCGAGTACGACGTCGCAAACACTCACGGATTTCGAGTTGATGATAAACTGAATTGTATATCCGTGTTGGGGTTTGCCGATGATACCGTAGTGGTGGGCAAGAACATGGAATCGGCGAAAATCCTAACCAAGATGGTTAGAAGTCGTTTAACAGAGATTGGGCTAAACATCAATGAAACAAAATCTTTTGCAATTAATATCAAGAGTGGTAGATTGCAAGAAGCCAACATCCAAGTAGACGATGCTACAACCATTCGAGCGATTGGTCCCGAAGAAACAATTAAATATTTAGGCGTTAACTTCAGAACATGTGTTGTCTTTGACAGCAGTAAATTAATCAATGATCTGAAAACGAAACTCCAAGAATTGTCAGCGTCCCCCCTTTTAATGCCAGACCAGAAACTAAATATCCTCAACCAATACATATGGCCTACACTCATATATCCCTTACAAAATGCACCAATATCAAAACTACCCATCTCATTTCTAGATGATCTGGACAAAATTATAAAAAGCACAATCAAGGACATTCTGTCTCTTCCTTTTGATACCCCGGACGCCATGTTGTACACCTCCCACAAGTTCAGAGGCCTGAATATATTCAGAGCAAAGTGGGAAGCATATATTCAAAAATTTAATATCTGTAACGCCCTCGAGAGAGATAAGAATCCTTATATATTAGCGACAAGGAATCTCGATAGAGAAAAAAAGCAATGCATCGAAAAGCTGGCGTTGACTTTCAAGGACATTGGAGGTGATCACTCAAAGTCCGAAACAATTCGCGCACACCTCCGTAAGTTGGAATATATCAAATGGTGTAAGCTGCCTCAAAAAGGCCAAGGAGCTATTTTATACCAGGAGTATACACCTGTTAACAACTGGATATCTAAGAAAAGAGGACTTTCCTGCTCAGAGTGGCGTGATGCTATCAAAATGACTGCGAATGTCGCCCCGGTACGAGCTCTCCATGGCAGGAGCCAGAACGGTAACCTTTGCCGCCGATGCGGTAAAGAGACTGAAACTTTACCACACGTTCTCGGCTCCTGCCCACATGCGTCTCTTCTGAGGAACAGTCGACATCACAGCATTCGGACTGTCATTGCCAACGAATTCAGAAAGAGTGGCTGGGAGGTGGCTGAGGAGGTTCACGGCCTAGCTGACGATGGCAGTAATCGCAGGATTGATATTATTGCGTTAAATCCAATCACGCGCGATGGATTCATCCTGGATCCAACAATTCGATTCGAAAAGAATGAAGCGCAAGCTGAAGAAGTGAACACAGAGAAAAAACTCATATATAACGCGACAATTCCGTACTATACTGAGAAGTACAATGCCAAGAATATCATAGTAGTTGGTTTATTTGTTGGTGCAAGAGGTACGATTACCAAGTTCTTCACCAACTTTTGTGAACAGTTCAAAATTAGTAAGCTAACAGTTCATCACATAAGTATGCTGGCCTTGAGAGGTTCGATCGCAATACTCAGAAATCATATATATGGTCAACAGCTGAGGTCTTGATCTGATCTCTGTCAAACAGAAGCGTCCACGTTCAAGTTTCCCAGTGGTTCAATTGGCCTACGTTATTGATGTTATAAATATATATATACAATTTTTTTTCCATTTTTTCTTTCATTGTGTTTTATATAATTTTTCATTTGTGTTTTTCATTAGTGTTTTGCTTATTTTAAATTTGTTGCTATTTGCTATTTGTTATACTGTGTCCACGTGGCAACCGTATTGTCGGCAGTGTTTTTTTAATAAAAACAATATATATACAGTACGTCGTTAAACCTGATATAAATGAATACAAAATAACGAAATTGAATTTGCATGTGATAATTTATGACAGCATATTATTGAAAATTATCAACTCAATTATTTCTGAGAAGTTTAACCTAGGAAATGAATCAAGCAGACATCATCAAACTTAAATGCACACTGAATATAGTTGCGTACTAACTGATACGATAACAGATGGAAGAAAGTTTTTCTGTTTCTCTCAATGTTTTGAAGTGATTTAATTTGAAAATATCAAATATTATTATGTATTCGACTATATTTTATCATCACATTCTGAACATTAGAGTTCATAACACAAGTTCTTACACTAGCTACCTATATCGAGTTGCTATTATGCCGATACAGCATCCGTTTTATTGGTTTCATAGTGCAGCTCTTCGTATTTGTTATTATAATAAAATGCAAGCTCAGGTTTACTCGGCTCAAATCAAACGTGTTAGTACAAGACAAGTGTTCTGAATATTGTATGCCATCATTACTTCCAATCCTAATACAGTCGACATACATTCAGAAGCATATTATTTCGGAAATTATTACCTTGCTTGCTCTTTCAATATCAGTAAAATGGGAATTATATTCAGATTGAAAAAAATATTGAATTAGTGAAAGCATTAAATGAAGAGATATTTCAGATTCTGGAAGGTGAGATGAGCAGTTAATTATTCCATGGTGCTGATTAAAAATTATCCACGTCATGAGAATAGAAATTTAGTTCTGAAATCACTACGCATCAGTAAGAGTTCTCTATCAGTAACATCCAATCAAAATTTCCTGATATGATACTCCACTGATTCATATACTAGAAATATCATTCAACTATCAGTTCTCATACAAGGTATAACTATATTAGAGGTAAACGAGTAGGTTTAATTTATATCGAGATATTCGATCTTCATTGAACATGATTTATTTATTCATCATTCTATATAGCTATGTCTGCATTTTTGGAATGTTATACATCAGTGATATTTATGTTTCTTACTCATAACGACTCTTATTCCGAGCTCGAATGAGATTCATTTTTAAAATAATTTCTATATGATTGAGTGTAATATAATACTATATTCGACGCTGAAATCTATTATCCTAATAAGCTAATTGGAACATGTTTGTCGTTACTAATTGAGATGGATACCCTGAATTGAAAACTATAATGAATGAGTGAAAGTTTGATATGAGAAGATTCATTTCAATTGCAGTAAACCTATTTGATCAATAATTATTAATTTCTTAGCAACAGTTACACTTCATTTCATTTTTGAATTGAGAAATTATTTCATGTATATGGTGGAATGGTTTGAATTTTTTGATGAAATTCTCGTGAGATCATAAGTCTACAATTGAAAAAACGATTCATCTGAATGATGAAGATCATGAAAATAAATGTCGGATAATTTATATTTGTGTGTAGTTAGCGACTATTATCAGTAAAATAGGAATTGTATTCGGATAGAAAGAAATATTAGTTGATAAATTTTCAAAGTGGAAGTTAGAAAAAATATATAAACGTTGGAATGAATCAATTTGAATATCCAGATAATTTCAAAAGGTTAGAAAAAATATGAGAATCAGCATCCATCAGAAAATAATTGAAATGTTTCGATTGAAAAATGTGAGATTGAAATGGATTGAATTCTATTATGAGGTGAACAGTTGATAATATTTTTACAGTGGAAGTTGATAAATATATAAATGTTGAAATACATCAATTAGAATATCTAGTCAATTCCGAAAAAGTTAAAGAAAGTAATTTAATTATAATCGATTGGAAAAATATGAATTGATGCTGCTTAGAATGGGACTTGACTATGAGAGAATGGATTGATAAAAAAAAAATCGAAATAAAATTTCATTGAAGAATAGAAAATGAAATTTAAAAAATCATTTGAAACTTGAGAAAATTATTCATTATGGAATATTTAAAAATTAGCATCTAGGAAATAGATGCATATCACTATATCACGACACTGAAAAATCAGAATGATTACTAACACTAAAAATTCAGAATGATTATGAAAAATATCAAATGGCCGATGGTTATGTTATAAGAATGTTGACTTCATTCTCAAAATATTGATTACAGAATATTTCAAGCTTGGTGTCTACTTTCGAGAAAGATTTTTTCAATCCTATGATTAATACAGTTCTCGTCAAAACCATGGAAAATATTTGTAAGCGCATCAATGTTGTCGATGAAAAACGGGTGAATAGGCTTCCTTCACTTCTGAAAGTTTCAACATTTTTGACATTAACCTAGTAGATGTTCATTCAGAAAAGGTCGTACATTTTGTTAATCGTCTCATTTATGCGGGGGCTCTTCATACTGGAGTAAACGTTATATCTCAAGAGTTTGGTATCCACTCTTATATGCACATGGCGATTTCAAAATTTAACATTCACCTCTCGAGTTCTTTTCTTCAAATTAGGTTTCTGGCTGAATTTGTTGTAATTATTTTAACCCACTCCTACTTCACATCTCGAAACAATGCACTATTTCTTAAATCATAGTATCATGCTCTCTTTTATTTAGATTATTCATATTTTGAGATATTATCTTTGATTATTCATGTAGTAAACAATTATTCTATACTGATTTTATAGTGAACAATGATTTTAGATTGATGATATGATGAACTATTATTTCAGATTATTTATTTCATAGCAGCAGAAGGTTATACTCACGCCATTACATCTATAAACATATCAAAACCAACTATCTTTTATTTTTTCATTTTCTCATATATCTTTTATAAACTCTGATTATATATTTTGAGATTTGTAAAAAATAAATGTGTCATTATGTTTAACTCTATGTTTTATTCTCCTTACCCGCTCCTAAAATAATTTTGAATTCATTATCACAGATGGATAAGTAAAATATATACTTCTGGTTTTAATTGGTGAAATGAAGCAATTTGATCTTGATAGCTGAACCAAAGCAATCAACTTATTAGGTTGAGAGTGAAAGTTCAAAATTAATGAGAATTTGAAAAAACAAATTTGAAAAATATTTGATCGGGTAAAAATTATTTATTCGAAAATTAAATTTAATGGGTCATGAGATTATTTTTTCATCAGTCATAATCAATCGAATATCAAAATATTAAATTGGTAAAAATTATTTATTGGAAAATTAAATTGAATGGGTCAAGAAATTATTTTTTTATCGGTCATAATCAATCGAATATCAAAATATTGGATTATTGAAATTATTCATTAGAAAATTAAATCAAATGGGTCAGGAGATTATTTTGTATCAGTCATAATCAATCTGATATCAAAATTGTGAAATTATTTTTCATCGGTCATAATCAATCGAATATTAAAATATTGGATTGTTAAATTATTTATTTGAAAATTTAATTAAATTTTTCATCAGTGAAATCTAATCGAATATCAAAATATTGAATTGGTAAAATCTGATGACATGTATAGACTTGTTTCGCATACGTCATAGGGCTATACTTCAGCTTATATTCAATAATAACACATGAAATTCTTACTGGTCCATTGGGATACCGGGCTCATAATAGGAACATACCGCGTTCGAATCGCGCCAGGAGAATATTTTGTATTACATTAATTGATTAATTAATCAATTCGAGTGGAGAGAGAGAGAGAGAGAGAGAGAATTTGCCGCTAGAGCGCGCGCTCGATTTAAATTCAAAATTGGACTTGGAAAAAAAAAGCGAGAGATTTGAAATTAATTAATTTGAGTTTGAGAATTCGCTATTAGAGCGCACCAACATCGAGTTCGAGAATTTGCCGCTAGAGCGCGCTCTCGATTTAAATGAAATTTCAAAATGGGACTCGATAAAAAAAAAAGAGGGAAATTTGAAATTCAAAATGGCGTGGGAATTCAAAATGGCGTCATGTCGTCCATATTGGATGCCACCATCTTGGATGATGTCCGCCATCTAGGATGAGAGCCGTCATCTTGGATGACGCCATCTTCGCTAACGTCACAAGTCAATGACCCCGGCCGCCATCTTGGATGACGTCAGAGGTCATTGACTTTGGCGGCCATCTTGCACCTGTGCCAGAACCCCCATTTTCTCCCTACTCACAGCCAACAAACTGAGGAAAATAATTTTTTTGGGGGGGGGAGGGGGGTTCAAAAATACCCCATTTTGGGTAATGTTTTGTTGAAGTCAAAATTAAGATATATCTTATGTTCTTTGTGAAAAAGAAAGTTTTTTTCACATTTTTAATCATACTTACTGGAAACAGCATTATTTTTTTAAAAAATAGCCTTCAGGGTCAAACAAGTAAAAAGTTGAAAAATTTTGGTCAAAGGAACGCGTACCCAAATTTGAGTTTTTTTGGTGAAACGCAACTTGCCGCAACTCAAAAACTATTAGAGCTAGAGCTGAACAAAAAAAAAGCGTATGTTATTTTCTTGGCTTTTTAACAACTGTAGCAAATTTCATCAAAATCCAAGAGGTACAAGTTTTTTTCGGGTGCATGCCCTTGGCTCCTCATTTGTGAAAAGTTCAATATATTTTTTCACCAATCGTTTGTGCTTCGTTAGTGCCGGTTTGTGCCGCTAAAAGAATCGTTAGTGCCGTTCGGGTGAACGGAAAAACGATCAAGGTCGAAGCGGGTGCTAACGGCACACCAGCACCCCCTTCATGATAAATTGAAGTTTTTAACATCGATACCGATAGCTTATCGTTAGTGCTGGTTTGTGCCGTTGGGATTTTTGATAGTGCCGTATTCCTTCTACCCTTGAATGAATAGTCAAAATAGGGGTGCTAGCACCCCCTTTATGGAAAAACGCAGTTTTTATAATCGATACTGATAGCTAATCGTTAGTGCTGGTTTGTGCCGTTGAGATTTTCGTTAGTGCCGTAATCCTACTACCTTTAAATAAATAATCAAAATAGGGGTGCCAGCACCCCCTTTATGGAAAAACGCAGTTTTTATGATCGATACTGATAGCTTATCGTTAGTGCTGGTTTGTGCCGTTGAGATTTTCGTTAGTGCCGTATGCCTTCTACCCTTAAATAAATAATCAAAATAGGGGTGCCAGCACCCCCTTTATGGAAGAACGCAGTTTTCATGATCAATACTGATAGCTTTCCGTTAGTGCTGGTTTGTGCCGTTGAGATTTTCGTTAGTGCCGTATTTCTTCTACCCTTAAATAAATAATCAAAATAGGGGTGCCAGCACCCCCTTTGAGGAAAAACGCAGTTTTTATGATCAATACTGATAGCTTATCGTTAGTGCTGGTTTGTGCCGTTGAGATTTTCGTTAGTGCCGCATTCCTTCTACCCTCAAATAAATAATCAAATTGGGATATACTAGCACTCACTTTATGAAAAATCGCATGTTATTCATCGATACTGATAGGCCTACCTGTTTGATAGTGCTGTTTCGCGTCGTTGTTTCTGTTTGTTCTACCTGCAATTCCTTCTATTGTGGTTGTGTACTATGAATAAGAGGGCTCTCAGTACCGCTCTTCTGAATTTTTTTTTGTATGATATAAATAAGAAAACAAAATTTTGTACTGTTTTTAACAGTTGCCAATTGCGTACCACGGTATCTCTGCTCCTCTTGATATAAATTCGAATTTATGTAAACTTAACTAATATCTGTATTTCGTGCCGTTTTCTTTCTGATAACTATTTTTGGCCACGATATTCAAAATAATAAAAGTTTCGATTGTTTATTGAGCTATATAAAGAGGCTAACTGCCTTTTCTATTGTGGTGAGCATCCTCAAAAGTAGATTCCGTAACTAATGTGAGATTCAAAGTTGGCGAAATAGGCCATTTTACGGACTTCCATAGTTGTCTTATGGAGATTCCGCAGGAGGTAGGAGCAGATGAGAGTTTTTCAACAACGGTATCAATGTGAGTTGTCTCGTTAAGGTGCTAGTACAGGCATCAAAGATACATATTTTTTTCCAAAAAGTTATAATTTTCAGATGTTTTGTCAAGTGTTTTATTGAGTGATTTATTCTTTTATAAAATACGAACCATAGGTGTGTGCGATGTCTAAGGTCCGTGAACCTGTGAACCTAAATAGTGTGCAATTAGTTTCTGAGATATGATAGAAATAGAAATGAGGGGCCAAGTTCACGGTGGCCCCCCAACATGTCACACTAATTCTGACACTTGGAATATAATTAGTGTGCCGTGACAGGATTTAGTGTGCCAAATCTCAGAATAATAGTGTGTCATAAGTTCCCGGATACAATCGAGAGAAGAACTGGGGGAAAAAATGCACGCTCCCCCCTCCCATATGTCACACCAATTCCAAGACTTGGAATATAAGTAAGTGTGCTAACAGGGGATCAAGTGTGGGATAAACGAAAACAAAATTATAAAGTAGGGTGGTTTTTCACCCTTCAATTTTTTTACCATTTCCTGAGAGTAGGCCTACCCCCTTTGAAAAAATTCGAAAAATGATGGGTGTATTCACGGCTTTCTGGCAGGCGAACGGAATTTGTTAGAGGGATGCCGTGCGCATATTCGGGTCAATTGGATTGTGCTCAATCCAGAAATGATCATCTCGAAGCGATCCGAACCTCTGGATGATATAGGTGAATAACGGGAACCATGTAGTAGCCCCATGAGACCAATGTTGAAGGACTTTGAAAGAAATCATCCATTTTGATTTAACATTGGTTCTAATGCACTACGACATGGATCCCTTTTTCGCCTATATCTTCCAGAGTTTTCTTCAGATCCTTTGAGGTGATCAGTTCTGAATTCAAAAGAGTCTAATTGACCGGCATCTGGTCACAAAATTCCCAGGGAAAAATCATTCCGTCCACCAGAGGGCCGTGAAAACACCCCTCATTTTTCGACTTTTCACAGAGGGGGTAGGTACCCTTACGAAAAACTCAAAAATTGAAGGGCGAAGAACCACTCTTTCCTATTCTTCCAATTTTCTGTAGGAGGGGTCCCCTTGGCATTTATCCGTTGAGTTTTTTGCGATACCGGGAATGGTTCATCTAGGCCTACTACGCGTGTCAGAATATTCAGACCAAATATTGTCCGAAACTGAATGTTCGCCATTTCCACATCGTTCACTGGATTTGACTGATATTCCAGCACGTGAAATTGGATTTCATAATCTACGAATGTCAGGAGAAAAAAATCTCCCAAAAAATCAATTCATGAAAATGTTTTTTTTTTACCCTTTTTTAGGCCTATTTCACGTCGGACGGCCGCGTTGCGGTCGCTACAGTGATCGTTGACGCGAAAAACGACCCAAAATGGCCGCCGAAGGGTCGAACAGGTCGATAGGAAGAAAGTTAATTCTGGGTTTCGAACTGGTCGATCAGGTCGGGGTAGGATATGCCGTAGCGACCACGAACAAGATCTCGATATTTTTTAATCGAGTTTTAACATCAGACTCAAAGGGCTATGACATGGTTCCCGTTTTTTGCCTGTATATTCCAAAGTTTCTTTCGTATCTTTTCAAGGTGGACATTTATGAATCAACAAGAGTCTAAATGAGCTGAGAATGAACACGAGTTTCTATTGAAAATGTATGCGTCCGCCAGAGGGCCGGGAATGTGTCGGCCCCTCAACCGAAATGAGTTGAAACTCGATTAAAAAATTTCAAGATTTTGTTCGTGGTGTCTATACGGCATATCCTACTCCGACCTGATCTACCAGTTCGGAACCCAGGATCAACTTTCCGCCTAAAGACCTCCTCGACGCGTTGGCGACCATATTGGGTCGTTTTTCGCGTTAACGACCATTGTAGCAACCGCTACGCAGCTGCCCGACGTGGAATAGCCCTAAAACCGGGTGAAAAAAAAACAATTACGTCAATAATTCTTTTTAGAATTTTTCTCTACTGACATTCGTACATTCTGACATGCGATTTCACGTGCTGGAATATCAGCCGAATCAGGCGAACGGTGTGGAAATGCCGAACATTTCAGTTTCCGACACTATTTTTTCGTCTCGAGCACCCAATCAAGGTCGGTAATGCATATCCTACCCCGACCTGAACGACCAGATCGAAACCCAGAATTAACTTTCTTCCTATCGACCTGTTCGACCCTTCGGCGGCCATTTTGGGTCGTTTTTCGCGTCAACGATCACTGTAGCGACCGCAACGCGGCCGTCCGACGTGAAATAGGCCTAAAAAAAGTAAAAAAAAACATTTTCATGAATTGATTTTTTGGGAGATTTTTTTCTCCTGACATTCGTAGATTATGAAATCCAATTTCACGTGCTGGAATATCAGCCAAATCTAGTGAACGATGCGGAAATGGCGAACATTCAGTTTCGGACAATATTTGGTCTGAATATTCTGACACGCGTAGTAGGCCTAGATGAACCATTCCTGGTATCGCAAAAAACTCAACGGATAAATGCCGAGGGGACCCCTCCTACAGAAAATTGGAAGAATAGGAAAGAGTGGTTCTTCGCCCTTCAATTTTTGAGTTTTTCGTAAGGGTACCTACCCCCTCTGTGAAAAGTCGAAAAATGAGGGGTGTTTTCACGGCCCTCTGGTGGACGGAATGATTTTTCCCTGGGAATTTTGTGACCAGATGCCGGTCAATTAGACTCTTCTGAATTCAGAACTGATCACCTCAAAGGGATCCGAAGAAAACTCTGGAAGATATAGGCGAAAAAGGGGAACCATGTCGTAGTGCATCAGGACCATAGTTGAATCAAAATGGATGATTTCTTTCAAAGTCCTTCAACATTGGTCTCATGGGGCTACTACATGGTTCCCGTTTTTCACCTATATCATCCAGAGGTTCGGATCGCTTCGATATGATCATTTCTGGATTGAGCACAATCCAATCGACCCGAATATGCGCACGGCATCCCTCTAACAAATTCCGTTCGCCTGCCAGAAAGCCGTGAATACACCCATCATTTTTCGAATTTTTTCAAAGGGGGTAGGCCTACTCTTGGAAAAGAGTGAAAAAATTGAAGGGTGGAAAATCACCCTACTTTATAATTTTGTTTTCGTTTATCCCACACTTGATCCCCTGTTAGCACACTTACTTATATTCCAAGTCTTGGAATTGGTGTGACATATGGGAGGGGGGAGCGTGCATTTTTTCCCCCAGTTCTTCTCTCGATTGTATCCGGGAACTTATGACACACTATTATTCTGAGATTTGGCACACTAAATCCTGTCACGGCACACTAATTATATTCCAAGTGTCAGAATTAGTGTGACATGTTGGGGGGCCACCGTGAACTTGGCCCCTCATTTCTATTTCTATCATATCTCAGAAACTAATTGCACACTAATTAGGTTCACAGGTTCACGGACCTTAGACATCGCACACACCTATGGTTCGTATTTTATAAAAGAATAAATCACTCAATAAAACACTTGACAAAACATCTGAAAATTATAACTTTTTGGAAAAAAATATGTATCGTTGATGCCTGTACTAGCACCTTAACGAGACAACTCACATTGATACCGTTGTTGAAAAACTCTCATCTGCTCCTACCTCCTACGGAATCTCCATGAGACAACTATGGAAGTCCGTAAAATAGCCTATTTCGCCAACTTTGAATCTCACATTAGTTACGGAATCTACTTTTGAGGATGCTCACCACAATAGAAAAGGCTGTTGGCCTCTCTATATAGCTCAATAAACAATCGAAACTTTTATTATTTTGAATATCGTGGCCAAAAATAGTTATCAGAAAGAAAACGGCACGAAATACAGATATTAGTTCAGTTTACATAAATTCGAATTTATATCAAGAGGAGCAGAGATACCGTGGTACGCAATTGGCAACTGTTAAAAACAGTACAAAATTTTGTTTTCTTATTTATATCGTACAAAAAAAAATTCAGAAGAGCGGTACTGAGAGCCCTCTTATTCATAGTACACAACCACAATAGAAGGAATTGCAGGTAGAACAAACAGAAACAACGACGCGAAACAGCACTATCAAACAGGTGGGCCTATCAGTATCGATGAATACATGCGATTTTTCATAAAGTGAGTGCTAGTATATCCCAATTTGATTATTTATTTGAGGGTAGAAGGAATGCGGCACTAACGAAAATCTCAACGGCATGAACCAGCACTAACGGAAAGCTATCAGTATTGATCATAAAAACTGCGTTTTTCCATAAAGGGGGTGCTAGCACCCCTATTTTGATTATTTATTTAAGGGTAGAAGCCCAGCAAACAAATTGTTACGGGCGAGTGTGGGCGAGTTAAGGGGCCAGTAGTAAATTTAGTGGCGTTCTGTGGGTTGTGGGTAGTTTGAAATATGCCCATCCAATGCCCATATGGGCGACTTGCTGGCAAGATAGTTGTGGGCGGAATGGTTATTGCCCTAACGGCACTTTAAGGGCTCGAACAGGGCATATACATCGCTGGCAACATGAAAACTCTGCCCTTTGGGCACCCGGCGGGCAGAATGGTTCGGACGTGACGGGTAGTACCCTGAGGGTGCCCTAAGGGAGCCCAAGTGGCTAGATTCTAGAATCCTTAATGAGTGTCTACATGTGTTGGGGCGTGATGGGTAGTGCCCTTAGGGTGCCCTTATCGCTAGATGTGGGCATCTCAGAGGGTTTGGGCGAGATTCATAGTGCCATGAGGGTGCCCTATTGGCCAGATGTGGGAACATTGCTATGTGGACTGAAATGGTCAAATAATTAAAATATATTATGTTTCATGTTTTAATTCATTGAAATATTTATCTCATACTGATTTTTCACTCGGTTCTCAACATATTAACGGATTAAAGTCCGACTATTGTCGATTAGGTGAACTCACTTGTTTATACGAACAACACCGAGCGATTTTCATAACTTGCCCAGTAGGCCTAGATCATCAGTTTTAAAAAGAAATCAGGCATATTACTCTTTTTAGGAATTGAAATATCGTCTAACACGTTCCACATATTGCATCTTCATTAACTTAGATTATCATTCCTATAATCACACCCACTGTTATAACATTAGATCCTCACTTTTTAATTCCATCAATAATTATTTGACCGTTCTGTTTTGAAAATAACGCGCAATGTGCTTGACTAAAGAGAGACAGAGAAATACAAGAAGGGCGGGCAAAAGTGAGTGAGGAGTTGCTTCTGACGACCTGATCGAGAGCCTTTTGCCTTTATGCATTGGCGTGTTGATTTTTCGTGTTGCTCCGTGGGCTCCGTTATAGAATTGAGTGTACACATACGTTATATGTTCAACAAGGACATTTGGTTACATTTTTTGCCTCATTGTGATGAAAAAATCTAATTTATGCCATTCTTTTTCTCTTGCATATGCTGAATTAGGTAAGGCAAACGGTCACCGACCATTACATTTGATCGACAATTCAGTGATCATACCAACTGTGGAAAATTAGCTGCGTATTGTGTACTTTCATCTCAATTCTCAGTCAATTATGTTGCTCTTTCTATTATGTATTGGAGTTCTAATTCCAGTTTTCGAGGAATATTGTTATTCACTCCAATATTTCTGGCTGAAACACGTCCATTTCAATCATGAATGATTTCTGTTTTCCTCAGCTGCCTAACATTTAATTTTTGTTGTTGGCCCGCTTGGGTGTAAACAATGTCTCAAGAAACGACAGCCCAGCGACAAGCTGCGACAAGCGAAGTGTAATTTGCGTGTGTGGATTAATGAACGTGTGATGATAATATAGTAACTCAAAGGTAAGTGATGGATGATTAAGTAACTGTGATAATAGTGTTATACGTGTTACAACCACACCCCAAGTTGGACCTATCAATATTGGGCTTAGGCTAGGCCTACTAGAAAAAACAAAGCAACATAACTCGACCTATAAATCAGTCCAAGCTTCTATTTAGGCCTAGGCCTAAGGCTTATTCTAGTTTTTAGGTTTTCAGATTAGTAGGTCTACGTCTATGCAACATTCACGAATCACGAAACATGTCATTAAGCGTAGGCCTACTGACAGCTTATATGCCTATTTTAGACTCACGCAATAGGCATTCGGATTACTGAATATTCTATTTAGGCCTAGGCCTAATCATGAATATCATCATACTCTTAGGCCTAGGGCCTGGTTCTTGTTCAAAACTTCCTTATATTGAGAGAAATTCAGAAACTCTATGCCACCAGAGGTGGGCCCGCCTCTTTCAGTTCTTGGATGAATCATTTGTTTGCTTTTATAACTTTGTAATGTGTACTTGTATATTTCCCTGGTTATACACTTGGCTGGACAACGCAGTAAGAATGTGGGGGACATCATGAACAATGTACTAAATCTTACTTCATCAAGGCAGTGCCACAGTTGCTTCGTTAAACGGCCGGGAATACTAGAATTAGTATTCAAACGTTTCCTCGGGTGCTGGATGGACATGATCTGACGTAAGTTGAACATTCTGGTCTTGCCAAGGACTTACAAAATCCTAGACAAAACAAGTAGGCAGGCCTATGAATTGAAAGAAACGCTGGGTGGATTGCAGAGACGGAGTTTGAACCCCGGCCTACCTTAGACGCCGTCTAAGTAATGAATTGCATTGCAGCCACAATGTAATTTCTTACTTGGACGGCGTCTAAGGTAGGCCGCGATTTAAACTCCGTTTCTGCAATCCACCCACTGTGTCTAAACGACCGCCTGTTGTCACAAGGTTAATGGTAGGGCAGAGCCGAAGTGCAGTCGTATGGCTGTCTTGATGTTTTGTCGGGACTTATCAAATTCATAAAACATCCGAGAATGAAAAAAATCACCTGGCACATGACCTATTGCTAAAAGCTTCTACAGAATATTTCAGAAACCCCCAAGAAGTTGAATTGTCAAAGAAACTTGATCCTAACTATCTTGGACTACCTTATCGACCTAAACACTGCTGGCTTATATTTAGTTGGGCCTATCGTTAATTTAGTTTTTTGCCAATGAAAAAAAATGGAACCAACCCATAATTGTGCACTCGAGACACTAGATTTATGAATTAAAAAAAGTTTCTCCCACGGAAATCGACCGTAAGTAGTTTCTCTGATACGGGAGTCAGCCATGCTAACCACTGCACAGCGATGATTCGCGTCAAGCTTATTGTTATTTGCTCTAATACAACATAGAAACGCGACGAACCTGTGGCGCGTCACATAAGATTGTATTATTTTGCCGGATGGCCGGCCTAGTAGGGTAGTCACTTCGTTGAAGGAATGATTTTTTACCTGGATCATTCACCTATATATCATTGCATGCGTTTTTGCCTTTCAAAATATAGTTCAAGAAGTTACGGGCACATTCAGCTTAGTTGCTAATGCGCTCGTTTCGTTCAATCCGGGAGGTGAGGGGGATATCAAGACTTGGTTTGATCCCTGCCACAAGGATCACAAATCTTTTCAGGGATTTTTCATGGTTTCCAACTGTAGTTTAGGTCGATACAGGGTTGGTTCCTACAATATATGCCACGACCGCTTCCTTCTCACTCTCCTCCCCATCACCTTTAGAAAGAAATATTATTTTCATTGATCGTTCATCCGACGTGAAAAGTTCTTAGTTATCGTTACAGTGCGTCGTGAAACCAAAACAGATGAATAATCTAATTCAAGAAGTTGTTTGGAATTGTTCGCGTAAAGACGTCAAGTGTTTTGTTCAATTGACATTCTTGGTGCCACCTACATGTGAGCAGAACCTTCCTAACTATACGGTGCGCTTTCATGTATCAAAGTTCCAGTCAACTTTCAGTGGTTATGAGAGTTACCGTGGGGGAAACTTCATGCCTGCTCTAGGGTTACCCTCACCAGATTGGTCAATAATGAGAATCTAAACCGGGATCGGTTTGCTTCTTCACATATGTAACAACTCTAGCACAACATTTCTCTTGAACAATTCATTGACTATTTCTAAATATTCTCTCAGTCCTCCTCATATATATTCAGGAGTATCAACGCTACTCTAATCTTGAACCAGCCTAATGCACGGTTCTAGGTAATATGATCGACTCAATAATGTCACTAACTGAAACATTGCGACAGTGTATACACGACAATAATATAGGCCTACCTAAGTTATAAAATACATAATATCACTTATAGTTAATCCAATTCATCAATTCAATTCAATTCTGTGCAAAATAACCCGGTCATTATGCCACAAAACCCCCATGAAACAAAGTTATTGATAGCTAATGTTATAATGTGCTATTTTTGTTTTCATTTCCAGTTGCGGTACCGTACGACGATCGTTTCCGGACGCAGAACTTGGAGAAATTGATTTCAAAATTGAGCTGTGGTTTTGAGACAGCCGGAATAGAAAGAGCGGGCGGCTAGAGCTTCCAGGAAAGGTAACAGCCCTAACATTGCACCGGCCACCAATCTCAATGCCTTGACAATCACGGTCAACAACCACCATGCACTGACGCCCCCCCCCCCTCTCTTCAAACGCACGACGAACCAACTACCACCCTGTCCTTGGAAGACGCACAGAACATCATTGTAGAAGAGAACGAGGCAGAATGTCTACAAAGAGGTTCAGCTTACACCTCACATCAGCGGCAATGCTACAGGCAAATTTTGTAAAATATTGAAAATCTCAATTTCAATTCATGCTTTGTGACAGGAATATCTCCATTAAGGTTGTTCATTAAATTGTACTGACATATCCCAATTGATGTAGGCCTACATACTTGCTAAGGTACGTTTACTCTCGAGCTTTGTGCCACGTGCAATATGCTACCATAATAAGTGACCGCCAACACTCACTCAGCGCACAAATACGTTTACTGTTGAGCGCAATGACGACGTCATAGTTAGACTTCAAATTGTGGTTACGCTTCCACGAGAAATTCTGTAAGCTTCCGCCAAATGTATCCAATCAAACTATATGAGGTTATTAATACTCTTGGACCATAAACTGAAAACTGAAATAAGACCGTTCAGACTGTGCAGACCGGTTCATGAATAGCAGTCAACACGTTGGTTCTGACAGTTTATACATGTAAACAGAACTTCTTTGCATTGTGGGTCTCAGCACATGTTTCCTCTGAAAGAGATGGACAAAGTCCATCTCTTGGCGCACGTAGCAAGTGTTCATGCAGCTGGGAGAAATTTGCTCTCTGATTGGTCAACGCACGTTGCCGGCTGCTCAAAGCATGTTACTCGCAGCACAAAGCACGAGAGTAAACGTACCTTTACGTCGCCCTGATCATCGGTAATGAGACTGTTGCTCATGTTACTTGGAGGCTATTATAATAATTTTTATTGAAACAGTTCAATTATCTGAATCTCATTCTGCTGCATATCTGTAGTTGAACTGTTTGTGGATCATATCACATTTCCAGAAGGTTACGAAATTGTCATCATTTTTATTGCAACAATTCAATTAAATCTAAATCTTATTGCACAGCTTATCTATAATTTGAGACTATTTTTTTGGTGCTCAATTGATTAGGCCTCACTTTATTTTCATTTTAAAATTTTGTAAAAATTCAATTATGAAATCTTATTGTGCTGCTTATCTATAATATAAGACTGATTGTCCCTGAGAGCTCAAATTATCAAGAGGTATTTTCATTTCAAGTGCACAAATGTATATTCACACTGAATTATTGGATAGGACAGTTCATAGGCGCTCACATCCTAGATTGTGTTTTCCATTTTATTTCAATTGCAGCGGTTTGAGTCGGTGACTGAATTGTCACTGTCATAATTATCTGCAATGACTAATGAGACTGTTCTAGGGTGCTCATATGACAGTACTAGAATATGTTTATTATTTTTATATACACGTATTGTACCAGTTGATTTGAATAATTCTACCGTTATTGCTCAAACTGATATTCTCTGTGTGATTCTGAAAGAAAATCTGTGTTTTGTAATTATACTCCATGAGCAATTCCAAGTCAACTGTAGTCGAGTGTGTATTTCCAGTACCTAGCAATTTAAAATAAAATATCTTTCACCACATTTCTGTGTTACAGTAATTATTTGAATTCATTGGTTCAAATTATTTGAACTGATCAATTTGAAATCCTTGAAAAATCCCTGAGTGTCCTGTTCTACCTCTACGATTCTCCAATGTACTCTTCTGTGACACTGACCATCATTTTATGTCATTTTGATTGAGCAATCGAATTGATGAGTACCATATATACCAGTATATATACCGGAAGGCCCATATATACAAACCTTTATTGGTTCCTGACTCCAAAGTGTACAGGATAACAATCAATATAAAATACATGAGAAATGATGAAAAACGAAATTATGTGACTGAATAATATATATATATATATATATATATATATATATATATATATATATATATATATATATATATATATATAGGCCTAAATATATATATATATATATATATATATATATATATATATATATATATATATATATATATAGGCCCTATATATAGGCCTAAATATATATATATATATATATATATATATATATATATATATATATATTATCATGTGGGCCACAACTGGGCTTATTGTGGGTGGAATGAAAGTTTTTTTAAGGGTAATGTGTGGGTGGAATGAAAGTTTTTTTAGGGGTAATGTGTGGGTAGAATTCTGGCACAATATGCCAATCATATGGGTAGAGTTCAGGCGTGTTGTGGGGCGATTTGTGGGGCAATTGGGGCGTGTTGTGGAGCAATGCGGGCGTGTTGCTAAGCACTGATGGCTGGTTGCGGGCAATGTTGGGCTAGCTGCAGGTAGATTGTGGGGAGAATCCGACCAAGCCCGTGTGGGGCCTTTACAAAATCGAGGGGACACATTTTTAAGGGTGCCCGCAAAGTCAGCCCACAAAAGGATGCTAGGGTACCCTCAGGGCGAGATGTGGGGTATAGTTGCGGGCGTTTTGTGGGCGAGCTAATTTTTGTTTGCTGGGAGGGATACGGCACTAACGAAAATCTCAACGGCACAAACCAGCACTAACGATAAGCTATCAGTATCGATCATAAAAACTGCATTTTTCCATAAAGGGGGTGCTGGCACCCCTATTTTGATTATTTATTTAAAGGTAGAAGGATTACGGCACTAACGCGTATCTCAACGGCACAAACCAGCACTAACGATTAGCTATCAGTATCGATCATAAAAACTGCGTTTTTCCATAAAGGGGGTGCTGGCACCCCTATTTTTATTATTTATTTAAGGGTAGAAGGATTACGGCACTAACGAAAATCTCAACGGCACAAACCAGCACTAACGATAAGCTATCAGTATCGATCATAAAAACTGCGTTTTTCCATAAAGGGGGTGCTGGCACCCCTATTTTGATTATTTATTTAAAGGTAGAAGGATTACGGCACTAACGAAAATCTCAACGGCACAAACCAGCACTAACGATTAGCTATCAGTATCGATTATAAAAACTGCGTTTTTCCATAAAGGGGGTGCTGGCACCCCTATTATGATTATTCATTCAAGGGTAGAAGGAATACGGCACTAACGAAAATCTCAACGGCACAAACCAGCACTAACGATCAGCTATCAGTATCGATTATAAAAACTGCGTTTTTCCATAAAGGGGGTGCTGGCACCCCCATTTTGATTATTTATTTAAGGTTAGAAGGAATACGGCACTAACGAAAATCTCAACGGCACAAACCAGCACTAACGATAAGCTATCGGTATCGATGTTAAAAACTTCAATTTATCATGAAGGGGGTGCTGGTGTGCCGTTAGCACCCGCTTTGACCTTGATCGTTTTTCCGTTCACCCGAACGGCACTAACGATTCTTTTAGCGGCACAAACCGGCACTAACGAAGCACAAACGATTGGTGAAAAAAAATATTGAATTTTTCACAAATGGGGAGCCAAGGGCATGCACCCGTTTTTTTCTCGAATATTTTGGTTGATTTCATGTGGAATGACCCGCCAGCAATTATGCGCAAACCCGTCAAAAGAGCCCGAGTGAAAGGACAGTCATAGACATCATGTATGGGCATGTTAAGTGCAGTGTAGAAATTGAAATTGAATAAGTGAAAATTGTAATAGCTCAGCTGGGCCTAGTGTATGCTGGGAAATACAGCATATTCATATATTTGCAGACCGATTGCTCGATTTAACCTTTTATAGGTAACCAATAACAGACGCAGTTTTCTATCAGTTGATCTGAAGCTTTAATGCTTCATACATGTCTAGGTCATTAGCTGCCCTCGGTAGCTCGGTCAGCCGAGGCACCACTTCAGATACTGTAGGCTAGGCCTTGTCAGTGTTGGACGTGGGTTCTGGTCCCGCACAAGGCATGAGTTTTTGTGAAGGCTGTGCATAATCCTATACCACAATACCATAATACCATAATAATACCTATACCATAATCCTATGTCCATAATCCATAATACCTAGACCGTTGGCTCCTCCCACTTTCCTATAGCGGCTGCGTTGCCGGTCAGGCGCCATCTTGTTGTAGGAGGAAGGGAGCCAGAAATGAACCTTTCCAATGGTAATACATGCTAAGACGACCAGAAACTGTATTGTTAATAATGATGGAACCACATTCATCTAAGTTGATCTGATAGAATAATTATGAAAAGGCAATAACCATAATGGGATACAACTTATAATGAAGTAACACTCAATATTAGGCAATTATATATTGTTTATTTTACATTTTGCACTTTGATCAAAGGACATTATTGCTGTTTTAATTCACACAACTCTGTATTCACTATTTGTCGACATTTGAATGTTGTACTAATTTTGTCTGATATGATTTCAATTGAATATGATCCAATCCATATTTTACATTGACCAAATCATAATCTCTATGGAACAAATACATTCATGATTTTTGTAAAATTTGGAATGATTTTGGGAACAGGGTCTTACTGTAGGCCTATGACAATTACAAAATGATAATCATGATTAGGTCTACTATGGTCTATTTGAAAAAGGAAATTGGATACAAAGGCATATTTTCATCTTGTTCAGAATAGGCCTACAGTAGGCCTACTCGATAAACACATTAAACACAGAATACTATCAACCTCAGTAGGCCCACATTAATCATTTAGAAATAAAAATATGAAGCCTAGTGAATAATAAATATTTATTTGGATAATTGTAGTCTTTCTTCCAAGTTCTACGTCATATTCATCATTAGATGAGCGTAGCGAAGCTTTCCATTTCACGCCCTGAAAAAAAAAATGGGCTTCGTTTTTATGTTTGTTTTTTTTTGTAATTATGTACGCGGCATACAGGTCAGAGAAATGGATCAATCAACTTGAAACTTTTTCTGAACGTTGGTGTCATACCAGAATAGGTTGGGATTGTTATTCAGAGGAATCGGTCGGAAGTTTTTTCCGTAAAATAATCGGAAAGTTTGGAAAATCCTCATAAGAATAACCCGGAGGAAAAATACTTGAAAAACGATAATTTTTAAAAAGCTCTCAAATTCTCACAGAATATGAAATATACTATTATACACCTTTTCAGAGATTTTCACAACAATCAAATGAGAAATAACGAAGAAAACGCAATAAACGTGTACATTTTATTAAATATTTGGATCAATTGGTTTTGCAAAGTGTTTATGCGACAGGTTGCAGGTTACTATAAATAACAACAAGTTGCAGGTGAGGTTTTCGAACGTTTGAAGTAAGTCAAGGTTTGTAGATGTAAATTGAGCTGACAAGTTATTTTTCATTCTAGATTGCCATACTTCTAAGCTCATCTCACAACGCGCATCCCGCGTTTTCCTAGTTACATTCAACATGATATCGTCACATATTACTATTTTGTTCAAGAAAACAAATCAAATCAGCACAGAGAACAATTAATTCCAGTGGGCCTACCTTCATTACACTTGATAGCCTTTTGAAGTTAACCAACTGTTGACTTGTCATCTCTCTGGGTTACCTGTGTTATTTTATTAACAAATCAATCGATTAACCCAATATACCGGTACTCTCCAACAAACAACCTTTATTAGATGTTTTGGAAAATCAAAAATAGTTGGGACAGCTCCTTGTCGTAAGTTCCTCTTGAGGTTGCTTCCTCCTACGTCAAAACATTTCTTTTCAAAATGCTTTGAACAAATTCTGCTGGCTTTTGTTGGAATGAAGTTCTCTCTGCGTAGGTTGACAATCCATTGCTCCAGTGTTGCTTCCTTCCCTTTAGCCAGTGGAAAACTGAAAATATCACACAATAATAATTGTAGGACGATATCGCTTGTTAAAGCAGACCAAAAAATATGTGATAAAAAGTGGGTTCAGCAATAAAAATGCTATAATAATCCTTTGCTAACAATGCTCATCTAATAAGCTCATTTATCATCATTATTTGAGAAAAAATGTTGAGTGATTAACATTACTGCAAAACAACTTTCAACTGCTGTCAACTAGGGCCTTCAAAAGACTACTGAGGCTTGAGATGAACCTAACCTGAACTAGGCCTAGCGCAAAAGCACGTCAGTATGTCCCCTTGCCAAGCAAATAAAAGCAATATGTATATATAATCAAGTCTTATTTACCTGTGAAATGAAATGTCGGTCTCTACTGAATGTTTCTCTGTGCAGTTGTAGGCACAGCACGAGACGACCATAATGAAAAATAAATACTCTATTTCACTATTCTTCGTGTTCGGCTGTCAAGAACTGTCAATGTCAATGTCAATCATCAATGTCAATGTCAATCATCAATGTCAATGTCAATGTCATGTCAATGTGTCCATAGAGAAGTAATACTTCTCTATGATGTGTCATGTCAATGAACACGTTCATATTACGACTGTGAAGTTAGCCCCTCAAGACTACCAGCCCCTCAAAGAAGTGAGGTAGGCAACGCTCTCTGAAATACACTAAGAGATACCACAAAAACGAAAACACGCTAGAAAGAGAAAAGTTATGAAAATGATACGTAGGCATCTTGAGTTACTACGGAGCAAATATATTGCCTAATAATTGGGATCAACATCGCATTATCCACAATTCTTGAGGGCTGATGTTCTAGTTTGGCAATAAAAACAAGAATGACCATAGCAACAATAGTCCGTAGTCGTATAGATTTGCACCAATCTATTATTATGCTAATTAGTAATTAGCAATGATAATTAATTCACATTATCCAAATTTATTGGGGTCTGATGTTCTTATTTGTCAATAAAATCAAGAATGACCATGGCAACAATAATCCGTAGTCAAATCGATTTGCACCAAAATATCACCATGCTAATTAGTGATTAGCAAAGATAATTAATTCGCATTATCCACATTTCATGGGGGTTGATGTTCTTATTCATCAATAAAATCAAGAATGACCATGGCAACAATAATCCTCAGTCAAATCGATTTGCACCAAACTATTACCATGCTAATTAGTTATTAGCATGGCTAATTAATTCGCATTATCCACATTTCATGGGGGCTGATGTTCTTATTTATCAATAAAATCAAGAATGACCATGGCAACAATAATCCTCAGTCAAATCGATTTGCACCAAACTATTACTATGCTAATTAGTAATTAGCATGGCTAATTAATTCGCATTATCCACATTTCTTGGGGGCTGATGTTCTTATTTATCAATAAAATCAAGAATGACCATGGCAACAATAATCCTCAGTCAAATCGATTTGCACCAAACTATTACCATGCTAATTAGTAATTAGCATGGCTAATTAATTCGCATTATCCACATTTCTTGGGGGCTGATGTTCTTATTTGCCGATAAAATCAAGAATGACCATAGCAACAATAATCCTTAGTCAAATCGATTTGCACCAAAATATTACTATGCTAATTAGTAATTAGCATGGCTAATTAATTCACATTATCCACATTTCTTGGGGGCTGATGTTCTTATTTGCCGATAAAATCAAGAATGACCATAGCAACAATAATCCTTAGTCAAATCGATTTGCACCAAACTATTACTATGCTAATTAGTAATTAGCATGGCTAATTAATTCGCATTATCCACATTTCATGGGGGCTGATGTTCTTATTTATCCATAAAATCAAGAATGAGCATGGCAACAATAATCCTCAGTCAAATCGATTTGCACCAAACTATTACTATGCTAATTAGTAATTAGCATGGCTAATTAATTCGCATTATCCACATTTCATGGGGGCTGATGTTCTTATTTATCAATAAAATCAAGAATGACCATGGCAACAATAATCCTCAGTCAAATCGATTTGCACCAAACTATTACCATGCTAATTAGTAATTAGCATGGCTAATTAATTCGCATTATCCACATTTCTTGGGGGCTGATGTTCTTATTTATCAATAAAATCAAGAATGACCATGGCAACAATAATCCTCAGTCAAATCGATTTGCACCAAACTATTACCATGCTAATTAGTAATTAGCATGGCTAATTAATTCGCATTATCCACATTTCTTGGAGGCTGATGTTCTTATTTGCCGATAAAATCAAGAATGACCATAGCAACAATAATCCTTAGTCAAATCGATTTGCACCAAACTATTACCATGCTAATTAGTAATTAGCATGGCTAATTAATTCGCATTATCCACATTTCTTGGGGGCTGATGTTCTTATTTGCCGATAAAATCAAGAATGACCATGGCAACAATAATCCTCAGTCAAATCGATTTGCACCAAACTATTACTATGCTAATTAGTAATTAGCATGGCTAATTAATTCGCATTATCCACATTTCTTGGGGGCTGATGTTCTTATTTGCCGATAAAATCAAGAATGACCATAGCAACAATAATCCTTAGTCAAATCGATTCGCACCAAACTATTACTATGCTAATTAGTAATTAGCAAAGATAATTAATTCACATTATCCACATTTCATGGGGGCTGATGTTCTTATTCGCCGATAAAATCAAGAATGACCATAGCAACAATAATCCTTAGTCAAATCGATTTGCACCAAACTATTACTATGCTAATTAGTAATTAGCATGGCTAATTAATTCGCATCATCCACATTTCTTGGGAGCTGATGTTCTTATTTGCCGATATAATCAAGAATGACCATAGCAACAATAATCCTTGGTCAAATCGATTTGCACCAAACTATTACTATGCTAATTAGTAATTAGCAAAGATAATTAATTCGCATCATCCACATTTCTTGGGAGCTGATGTTCTTATTTATCAATAAAATCAAGGATGACCATAGCAACAATAATCCTCAGTCGAATCGATTTGCACCAAACTATTACTATGCTAATTAGTAATTAGCATGGCTAATTAATTCACATTATCCACATTTCATGGGGGCTGATGTTCTTATTTGCCGATAAAATCAAGAATGACCATAGCAACAATAATCCTTAGTCAAATCGATTTGCACCAAACTATTACTATGCTAATTAGTAATTAGCATGGCTAATTAATTCGCATTATCCACATTTCTTGGGGGCTGATGTTCTTATTCATCAATAAAATCAAGAATGACCATGGCAACAATAATCCTTAGTCAAATCGATTTGCACCGAACTATTACCATGCTAATTAGTAATTAGCATGGCTAATTAATTCACATTATTCACATTTCTTGGGGGCTGATGTTCTTATTTGCCGATAAAATCAAGAATGACCATAGCAACAATAATCCTTAGTCAAATCGATTTGCACCAAACTATTACTATGCTAATTAGTAATTAGCAAGGCTAATTAATTCACATTATCCACATTTCTTGGGGGCTGATGTTCTTATTCGCCGATAAAATCAAGAATGACCATAGCAAGAATAATCCTTGGTCAAATCGATTTGCACCAAACTATTACTATGCTAATTAGTAATTAGCATGGCTAATTAATTCACATTATCCACATTTCTTGGGGGCTGATGTTCTTATTCGCCGATAAAATCAAGAATGACCATAGCAACAATAATCCTTAGTCAAATCGATTTGCACCAAACTACTACTATGCTAATTAGTAATTAGCAAAGATAATTAATTCATATTATCCACATTTCTTGGGGGCTGATGTTCTTATTCGCCGATAAAATCAAGAATGACCATAGCAACAATAATCCTTAGTCAAATCGATTTGCACCAAACTATTACTATGCTAATTAGTAATTAGCAAAGATAATTAATTCATATTATCCACATTTCTTGGGGGCTGATGTTCTTATTCGCCGATAAAATCAAGAATGACCATAGCAACAATAATCCTTAGTCAAATCGATTTGCACCAAACTATTACTATGCTAATTAGTAATTAGCAAAGATAATTAATTCATATTATCCACATTTCTTGGGGGCTGATGTTCTTATTCGCCGATAAAATCAAGAATGACCATAGCAATAATAATCCTTAGTCAAATCGATTTGCACCAAACTATTACTATGCTAATTAGTAATTAGCAAAGATAATTAATTCGCATTATCCACATTTCTTGGGGGCTGATGTTCTTATTTGCCGATAAAATCAAGATGACCATAGCAACAATAATCCTGCGTCAAATCGATTTGCACTTAGCTTCATTTTTTTTTCAATCACAAATTTCTTTTTGACTCATTCAAACATCTTCACTAATTAGCATAGTAATAGTTTGGTGCAAATCGATTTGACTAAGGATTATTGTTGCTATGGTCATTCTTGATTTTATCGGCAAATAAGAACATCAGCCCCCATGAAATGTGGATAATGTGAATTAATTAGCCATGCTAATTACTAATTAGCATAGTAATAGTTTGGTGCAAATCGATTTGACTGAGGATTATTGTTGCTATGGTCATTCTTGATTTTATCGGCAAATAAGAACATCAGCCCTCAAGAAATGTGGATGATGCGAATTAATTAGCCATGCTAATTACTAATTAGCATAGTAATAGTTTGGTGCGAATCGATTTGACTAAGGATTATTGTTGCTATGGTCATTCTTGATTTTATCGGCAAATAAGAACATCAGCCCCCAAGAAATGTGGATAATGCGAATTAATTAGCCATGCTAATAACTAATTAGCATAGTAATAGTTTGGTGCAAATCGATTTGACTAAGGATTATTGTTGCTATGGTCATTCTTGATTTTATCGGCAAATAAGAACATCAGCCCCCATGAAATGTGGATGATGCGAATTAATTAGCCATGCTAATTACTAATTAGCATAGTAATAGTTTGGTGCAAATCGATTTGACTAAGGATTATTGTTGCTATGGTCATTCTTGATTTTATCGGCAAATAAGAACATCAGCCCCCAAGAAATGTGGATGATGCGAATTAATTAGCCATGCTAATTACTAATTAGCCATGCTAATTACTAATTAGCATAGTAATAGTTTGGTGCAAATCGATTTGACTAAGGATTATTGTTGCTATGGTCATTCTTGATTTTATCGGCAAATAAGAACATCAGCCCCCAAGAAATGTGGATGATGCGAATTAATTAGCCATGCTAATTACTAATTAGCATAGTAATAGTTTGGTGCAAATCGATTTGACTGAGGATTATTGTTGCTATGGTCATTCTTGATTTTATCGGCAAATAAGAACATCAGCCCCCAAGAAATGTGGATAATGCGAATTAATTAGCCATGCTAATTACTAATTAGCATAGTAATAGTTTGGTGCAAATCGATTTGACTGAGGATTATTGTTGCTATGGTGATTCTTGATTTTATCGGCAAATAAGAACATCAGCCCCCAAGAAATGTGGATAATGCGAATTAATTATCTTTGCTAATTACTAATTAGCATAGTAATGGTTTGGTGCAAATCGAGTTGACTACGGATTATTGTTCTACGGTCATTCTTGATTACACTGCTGAATTGGAACATCAGCCCCCAATTTAACATATAAATTAATATTGCAAATCAATTTATATAGCTAATCAGTATAGCAAATAATCTTGGCATTGGTTCTGCTATTTTTTCTATCCTTTTGTTGAATTAACATAGTCATTGAATACTTTTCTTCGTAACGGCCTGTCTGAATTGCATACAAAATTATAATAATTCCCACCATCATCGTTATCACATTCAGGGAAAAATCACTTTTTTGGAGAGATTTCCATTTTTTTAAATTGTCTGTTCAGCCAAACCTCATGGACTTTCTACTATCTTTGAGATTGTATTTTTCAAAACTGATCCAACCGATTCATTCCAAAAAGTATACAGTTTTAAGTTAGATAAGTTTGCCTGTACAGAAAAAGTGTCATGTTGATCAGTCAACCTGCAACCTTGCAGTGGTTAGAAAAGGAATAAAATAATTGGATGAGTGAAGCGAAGACTCAATTTCACTATACCAGAAAAAAAGTGCCTGTTTTTTTTTTTTTTTTTTTTTTTTTTTTTGCGCTCCACAGGTCAGACGAAAATTCATGATCAGTTGAAACTTGGCACACACATGAACCCCTATCTGACTTGATGCTGTATAGTTCTGAGGCACGATCGGTTGAACACCACTTCCGAGAAAACTCATTGTAAAGTTTTCAAAAATCCCCTTAGAATAACCCAGAGGAAAACATTCGTGAAAAATATTTCATCTGAGAGGATTCAAATTTTCATGGAATTTCAATCTGATAATGATACACATTATTCCGAATTTTCACTCAAATCGGATCAGCCGTTTCGATGTAAAAAAATATATAATGTTATTTGTGTTAATTATTCAAAGCTATTAAGATACCTATTAAATCAAAGCAACAAGTGTCACCACTTGATTGTAAACGATGAAAACAAAGCCTTCTTTATTATCATATAAACTAGGCAAACGCGTTATGTGTTTCCGCGTTTATGGATGAGATGGAACATATCAACTTATCTATGGATTGGTTATTATATATATATATATATATACACCTTGAGATCCAAACCATTACATCACTGCCATCTTATTTTTCATTAATAATTTGTATGATAATAAAGAAGAATTTGTTTTAATCGTTTACGATCAAGTGTTGACACTTGTTGCTTTGATTTAATAGGTATAATAATAGCTTCGAATTATAACCACAAATAACATTATATATTTTTTTACATCGAAACGGCTGATCCAATTCGACTGAAAGTTCGGAATGATGTGTATCATTATCAGATTGAAATTCCCTGAAAATTTGAATCCTCTCAGATGAATTATTTTTCACGAATGTTTTCCTCTGGGTTATTCTAATGGGATTTTTGAAAAATTTGGAATGAGTTTTCTCAGAAGTGGTTCAACCGATCGCGCCTCAAAACTATACAGCATCAAGTCAGATAGGGGTTCATGTGTGTGCCAAGTTTCAACTGATTTTAAATTTTCGTCTGACCTGTGGAGCCCGAACAAAAAAACAAAAAAAAAAAAAAAAAAAAACAGGCACTTTTTTTCGGTATAGTGAAATTGAGTCTTCGCTTCGCTCATCCAATTATTAATGAAAAATAAGATGGCAGTGATGTAATGGTTTGGATCTCAAGGTGTATATATATATATAATAACCAATCCAAAGATAAGTTGATATGTTCCAGCTCATCCATCAACGCGGAAACACATAACGCGTTTGCCTAGTAATCAATAACACACAGACAAAGTTCCATAAGAGTTGGATGGAAGTCTTCGCATACGCTCATCTAATTAAAAGGAGTGGGCCTACCGATGTATTAAATCATAATTTTTTGTATCACTATTCATATTGAAACCACGATAGGCCATGAAATCAGGCCTCATGTCTCCCAAAAAGTATCATAAATTTGATAAATTTGTTGAATAATACCCGTATATCAGAGTGTTATTGTTCCGTATCACAAATGATATGCTTGGCGCTAAACTGTTGGATTTTTAAAATAGTTCTAGTATTATAAGAAGTTTTATCCAATGGGCTAAAGAAATGGCTAATGGGCTGTGGGCATGAAAATTGAATCTGAACAATAACAAACACAATCAATTACATGAAATGTATGTTTATTTTAAATAATTCCTATACGGACGCTAGTTAATGAATATAATTGGTAACGTAAATAATGTATTCTTACTTTTTAAAAATGAATTTCACGAGTGTAACTTGATTTAGCTTGTGTAAAATTGATTGCTGTAACCGCGGCCAAAGTAGGCTTTCCATTAAGGACCCCAGCATGCAATGTGCTGCGCATCATGCGTATATGATATATGAGTTATATATGGGTGGCTAGTAGTTTTCAATGTTGTCTATTCAATAGCTGTTATAGGACAACCTAGTCATATTATATTGTTTGCCACTAGATCATAAACTTTCACAGTTATTATATAATTTTAATTCATAATTCAAAACTGTGATCATAAATACTCAATGAATCAGGGATGGAATCAATTCTAAATAGTGAGTCAATCTGTATAGGCCTATATTTATTTTCCACCCGATAGTTAGTTCGATAGTTATTAGAGGTATACGGCATAAGAGGTATTACTTTGCAACTTTTAAACTCGTACCTTGAGAATAGACTTCAACAAGTGGAAATAAAATCACTAAATGATAAAAATAAAGAAGTAACACATTTATCAACTCCATCACCAATCAAGTGTGGAGTTCCTCAGGGTTCTATTCTCGGTCCACTTCTTTTCATAATATATGTAAATGATTTTTCGGATAATATTCCAAATTCATATTTGTTTGCAGACGATACAACAATTGGAATTGATGGAAGAGATATTGAAGAATTAAATGCTAATGCGGAAAATGTTTTAACAAAAACAACAAATTGGTTTGCACACAATAAATTAGTTCTGAATTCAAATAAAACGTTTTTCATAAATTTCAGACCAAACAACAGACAAATTTCTAACCAAATAAAAACAATACAAAATGTATCCAACAAAACTGAGATTCAAAATGTAAAAGAAATAAAAATTTTAGGAATAACCGTAGATGAAAACTTAAATTGGAATTCACATTGCCGGCTTCTTGCAAATAAGCTTAGTTCGGCAATTTATATACTCAGATCAATCAAGAAAGTAACAAATTACAAAAATTGCTTATTATGCCAATTTTGAATCTATTTTACGATATGGAATAGTGTTCTGGGGCTTATCCACAAATGCATACAAAATGTTTATATTGCAAAAAAAAAGCAATACGTGCCATATTTGGTTTAAGGCAAAAACAAGGATTTGTTAAACATTGTTGTAAATCCCATTTCGTCAAGCACAACATATTAACGTTTCCCTGCCTATACATTCTGGAGGCGACAATGGTAATAAAAAGGAATTTAAAGAGTCATATCGCAAACTCTTCGTTACATTCTCATAACACACGACAAAAAAATCAACTTCACATTGATACACAAAAACCATACTTTATACAGAAAAACTCTACCTACCATAACGTAATGTCTTATTATAAGCTTCCGGAACATATTAAAAAAATAACTAAACTATCTGATTTCAAGTTACAACTAAAAAAGCTACTAACTGAAAAAGCGTATTATTCAATACATGATTTCATGAATGATATTTTGTGAATAATTTTATTTTTACAATAAATTTAGTATTAATTTACATGACACAAATTTGTTTTACAATATTATCACGTTTCATCTTGGACTCACTGATTCACATTTGTTTTTGATCTCACTGTATCTTCTTTTTGTACTGCTATGTAACTCATTTTTTTCTGTAATATCGTCGCATATGCATTTAATTTTATATCACTTACATACTTCAAGTATTCATTGTTCCTATTTTTAATGTTTTAATTGACAATTTCGTTGACGTTTAGCATAAAATGTACAACTTTTTCCCCAAACCTTAAAAAAAGGGTTTTATCTCTATAGGTATTATTTTCAACGCTGTACATGAACTTCTTGTTTTATTGTGTTGTGTTATGAAAACAATGGGAAATAAAGCACTTATTATAAGACAACCTAGTTACCCCGTTATGATTTAATATTACCGACATCTGTTACTGAATTCAGGTGAAAATCCTATCTTTGTTAATATCGATTGTATACCCTTCAAAATTTGCAAATGGATGACCATCATGCTAAAACTATAAAAAAAAGAAAACAATGAACTTAAATATTTGTTTTTACGGATTTTTCAACAATGAAATTTATTTTTCGTTTTTCTCATACAATTTTTTTCTCATAATTTTTTTTTCTCACGAAAATGTTGCTAAAGTATTGTTTCAGGGTTGGTAATATCGTTTTTTCAATATTCTTGTTATATTTCGAGATATCATTTTATTGACGATGTGTTTTTTTTAATAGCATTTCATATAAAATGTATTCAGTGTTTATTTTGTATCTCTATTGTTAGATGAGATATCAAAAAAACGATAAGTCTAACCCTGCATAAGCTGATAATAAACACTCACAAAAAGAAATCAACACAATTGAACAATTTGTATAGATGTAGCACAAAAACAAATTCTTGTTTTGTGAAAAAATGTATTTGAGCCCTTTGAAGATTGACAATGTAAAATCTCTTACTTTTCTTCCTCTTTTGGAGAATTTCTCTTTCAAAATGCACCAGTACCGTACGTATGTTACTTATTCTTTTTTCTTTAGTTTCAAATATTTTTTTCATTTCATTTTATTCATCTTTTCACCTTATTTTCATTGTATTTTTATATTCATTTTTTCTATTTGTTATTCGTTATTTCTGTTAGTTCTCATTCAAGGTACAAATAATTATATTTTTCCGTATTTTGCAACAAATTACTTGAATTAACATCCGAATAGTAATTATATGGAAAAAAAAATGGAAAAATTGAGAAGTTCAACTGAGTCCCCTCTTAAGAAGGCTCATATATTTGTGACTCGGCAGTAGCTTCACACCGCTTTGCAAACCGGGAAGTGTCCGCCATATTCGACACATATTTTATTATTATTATCATTTATTTTATTGACATATTAAATAAAAACATACATACATTCCACACTATGACCCACAAAACCAAATTGGTGTAACCTTGCTTACATTCTATTTGTGAATGTCCAATATGGCCACCGAGGTTGGAAGAGTATGTCGCTATTGGCTGCAGAAGAGGTAACATATATATATATGGATACATTGATTGCTACTAGATCATAAACTTCTATAGTTATATAATTTTTATTCATAATTGAAAACTGTGTCATAAAAAGTACTCAATAAATCAGGAATGAAATCAATTCAAAATAATCCAAATAATGGAAAATACAAGACATTTATATTGTTTGCTAAGTTATCACCTCACAATATAAACATCCGTACGAACAGACATGCTAGATGTTATGCATAGTACGCAGGGGCAAAGCTAGCGATATTTTATCATGTTGGTGTTACTTCAGCACGCCATATATTGTTGCCAGCCTCATTTCCTTCGGGGGCTGGGAAAGAGGGCCAACTTCACAGTCGTGTTCATATTAGTGTTTTCATGGCTGACAGCTGTTTCTTTCCTATTTCAAGATGGCGCGTGCTTTCAACTGCTGCGCTGCGAGAGCTGGTGGTCTAGTAACTAACTATATGATGTCTATGAGGACATTAGGCCTATAAGAAAGAAATTATCTGAATAAAGAAGGCTGTGGTTGAGAGATGATTGCGGTAGAAGAGAAGCTAAATACTGTTTGTTTCAAAAAAATGTGTTCCAATAACTGTTTGAAAACATATTTATGAAATATTTGTGTAACGTCACAACATTATTTCTGCCAATTGATCCCATTAGGCTTAGGCCTAATGGTGCCGGGAAAACAAAAAAATATTTCTGCCAATTAATAGCATTTCAGACCACCTACCAGGAGGCAGAAATGTTTCATACCAATAGGTTTTTCGGTGCTTGGAGCCAGAAATGTTTCTGGCAATAGACACTTTGCAAAAAAATGACTTGATTATTATAGTAACTAGTCAAACGCGAAATATGCGTTGTAAGATGAGCGAGATATCTCAATAAGGTATAAAAGTCCTTAAAGTAGTTCTACCCTTGCTACTTTATCGACTCTGGTATTCTACACACCTTGATATCTGAATAAGCTATTATAAAGTCGTTAACAAACGGTTAAGTAGTGTTTGTTAAGTGTTGTAGGTTTGTTAAGTAGTGAGTTCGAAATATTCAAAATCCAAGAGTTCAGTTCTATGGGCCTCATACATTTCCATTAAATTTCATGTAAAATCTCACTCATCCCACTGCGTGTTCCCAGTACAAATCATGGTGTTATCTTGTGAATAACTGAAACTTCTTAAAAATGTATTTGTTTAAATGACACATTATAACATCCTGAGAAGGTATGTGTTTGATATGAGAAACCTATTTCAAGTGATCTCATACTTTGTTGTAAATACAACAATGAACCTCACATTTGGTTGTCCAACGACCTTGTTTGGTCTTGACTTTTCTATTGTTGTTATTGTAAACCTGACAAACATGCCGTACCTATGACTATCAATAACGTAACGGGATAAGCAACATGGCGTAAGTCCTTTCCTTTTAACATTAGGCCGTTTTCACCATGAAGGAATCAGCGCGCTTTCGTGTACATTTGTGAGATTCGCAATTTCAAATCAAATCGTACGTATTAGGCTCGTATTTCAATATATAGTACATAGTTGTACAATTGCATTGATTTTAATCTTTCTCGTAGATGATGAGTAATTGTCCAGTTATCAAATGGTAAATATAGCAGTAGGGCTCTTGACCAGGGGACTAAATGCTTTTACAGACGTATTTTAAATTTAGATTGGCTAATTCAAATGAAATTTATCCCAATATTGTTTAATGCAGTTGGAAAGAGCTGGATTCACAGATTGCACTACATCTATTACTTGTATAGATCAACACACAATAATACCAGCAAATCATCATAACATTTGTGAGGCGGCATCCCTTTGATATACGCATGGTGCGAAAGGAAACGGCGAAGGGCCTTAAAACCCTAATATTCATTCATTCGAAGTTAAATACTTAAGGTCTTTGGGAGTAGTTCATTCCCGTGGGGATATGTCTAGCCAACTAACTATAGTAATATCTTTGGGTCCAGCCGGCCTGAGTTTTTTAAAGTTTAAAATGTGTTGTCGGTCCTACAACAAGCTGAAAATGTGACAGTATTTAGAACTATATTTGATTGAACTGCTCTTCAAATTTATTTAAATCATTTCATCGGAACACACTTGAACGATAGATATAGGGCTAGGCCTACATGTATTCTTTGCGTCAACTGTAAAAACCTAACCAAACATTCACGCCTACCGTTTAGGCCCACTGTCTCTCATGGCTCTGGTATTATGTCATGGGTGCAATTGCGGAGGAAGATAGGCATGAACATGAAAGAGTGGCCAAACAAAATACATCGGGATGCATTCGACTTGAGCGGTGCAAGATTTAGATTGCCAATAAACCTTGCGCGGAACTTTGTACAGGATTTGAACAAATTTAAGGGACCTCCAAAGAGGGCCTCATCATTATAGAATACCGTAAAAGTAACACAATTTATGTCAGTATTGTCAAATAGGCCACAGACATTGAATTTGATGTGTTATAACCTAACCTAACACACTCGAAGCTAAGCTAGGCCCTATTCTATTGTCTCTCACTAATCATGGGCCTAGAAAGGCTAGGTTGGTTTTTGGTGGTTAGTTATGAATAGTATAAAAGTAGTTTTACTGCCGCTTGTCTTAGAGTCATGGCCTAAAGCGGTGGATACACTTGCAAGTCTTTGCAAGTGAAAAGCGCGAGTGAGAAGTGACAAGTCCATCGCATCTCGTTTGACGTCACCTATTGGTACAAATGGCTCACTGCAAACTAACTAACAAACTAACTAACTAACCTATAGACAGCAAGAAAGGGAACACAATAATAGCAGTCAAATGTTGAAAGTATCATAATCAACGTCAAATAAATGGACCAATCACTTTCGACTCTTTGGTTTTGCTTGCACTTTTCGCTTTTACTTGTAGAGCAATGCTCGACTTCTGAAAGACTTTTGAAGAGTCTTTCGAGTCGGTCATTTTATCGCTGTGCACCAATCAGCGACGGTATTGGAGCCGACTTTCACTTCTCACTTCCAAAGACTTGCAAGTGTATCCACCACTTAATGGTGAATACCGGGCCAATTTATCGACTGATTCAGATGTTGGGGTCATGTTAGGTTGTGATAGGCTTTAGACCTAGATGATGGTTTGAGCATTCGACACAAACCTTACGCTACCTAATCATGACCGCCATTGAAAAGTACAAAATCTTGAAAGCCTATAAAACATTACCCTATTCTTCAGGCCTAACTCTCACCATAGAGTAATGATAATGAGTAGGGCCTACCATAGAGGAATAGATTAAAGGCTGTGGATAATCGTACAGTCAGCCGTATGAATACACGAAAATAGATTGTACGGTCAGCGTTGTCATTGGTTGTTTGTGTTAGTGACGTAAGATTCGTTCGGGAGGATAGTCTAGTTGTAATTTTCACTGCTAGAGTGCACCAGACACCAGTTACCAATAAATGAACATGATATGTAAGATCCGTTCCGCCTGCCGGCGGTATTCGCGAAGATTAAACCTAACCCAATAACCTAACTTACTGTCCGCAACCTGGCTTTGTCCACATAATGGCGTTCTTCACTGCACAATGTTCTCACTCGTGGCGCTAGTGCGCCATAGCCCTGCACGGTCGACTTTTCAGCTGTTACAACTTATTGTTATTGTGTTGTGTACAAATTTACATCTCGGTTTACATATCTCCGATCTTGAAAATTTCAACGGCATTCAATAGTGCTACGTTAGTGCCGTAAAATTTACCGTTAGTGCCGCTCTAGTTTCGCCGTCACGACGAATTCAATTTTCAGAACCACCCCCTCACATATCTCTGATCTTGAAAATTCCAACGGTATACGTTGATGCTACGTTAGTGCCCGTTAGTGCCGTGAAAAAATCGTTAGTACCGCTTTACTACGCTTACTAGTACTAACGTTTTTAACGTTAGTAAATCGTTAGTAAGGGTTTCACCCTTACGACGCGTTGTCAATGTGAGGGGCCAACTTCACGCCAGCCCCTCACATATCTCCGACCTTGAAAATTCCAACGGCATTTGTTAGTGCCCGTTAGTGCCGTGGAAAAAATCGTTGAAACCTCTTCGGTTTCGCTGCTACGACGCGTTGTCAATGTGAGGGGCCAACTTCACGCTAGCCCCTCACATATCTTCGATCTTGAAAATTCCAACTGCATTCGTTGGTGTTGTGTTAGTGCCCGTTAGTGCCGTAAACATTTTTCGTTAGTGCCGCTCTGGTTTTGACGTTATAACGCGTTGTCCATGTTAGGGGCTGGCGTGAAGAACTGGCCCGTCACATGGACAACGCGTTATAATGGCGAAACCAAAGCGGCCGTAACGAAATTTTTCTAACGAATGCCGTTGGAATTTTCAAGATCAGAGATATGTGAGGAGCTGGCGAAACCAAAGCGGCACTAACGAAAATGTTCTAACGAATGCCGTTGGAATTTTCAAGATCGGAGATAAATGTGAGTGGCTGGCGTGAAGTTGGCCCGTCTAGGGATGTAAAATTTCCGGAAAGATACATCTCGGAAATTTCCGGAAATATTCGGAAATATTCACGAAGTTTGCAGTAGGCCTATATTACATTTCTTCATAGCTTTTAATGATTTTCAGTACATTATCAGGCCCACTAATGATTAATTTTCTTACCAAATGATTTTTTTTTTCCTTAGCAACGGGTTATATGTGGTCTCGGAACCAAATATAATGAAAATAACTTTTTTCAAAAGTTCAATATATTTTGTCATCACAGCTTTGGTCATCTCGGCTTAGTTTTTGTAACGTTATTGTTTTCACTGTCCACTGATATAATAGAACAGTTCTCGAGATCCATACTAGCGGCAGGATGCTCCTCATCTGACAGCGACGATGTTGACGAAGCCTGTGGCCTACGAGACCTACACTCAAACGGTGTACTGGTGCGATGGCGTGGACCTTTTGGTCTTAAATTGGCTTCTTATAGTGGTGGGACATTTTATACAACCTCTCAAATGCAACCGCGGTCTCGTTACATTCATTATATAATTTTTACATTAATTACATAATTTTTATCCAAAATTGGCAGCCAAAAGGAATATTTTTGGGCCCCCGCAGGTGTTTTTTTTCTCATGAAATACTTTCGAACATCACTGTGTTTTTCTGCTTACCCATACAGTTACGACGGAAAACAAAATTGTCAAACCAAGTGATAACCTATTCAAAATAAAAATTGCAAATGGCAAAGAAGTGTGCATATAGTATAGTAAATCTCAGAAGTGAGGTTAGGTAAGCAGGGAGACCCAGAGCCTCTCAACATTATGGAGGGAAATTCAAAATGGTATTTCAAGGGAAAAGAAGTCATTAAGAGATTATTACATAGCTTATGTGGTATCATTATCAAATACCTTCTATTCAATTCTATAATCAACCAATCCATTTTTTTTCTCATTTTGGTCACTAAAAACTCATTATATTCTAAAATTTCCATACTTCCGGAAATTTCTGGAAATAATGTTTGGAAATATTTCCGTGGAAATATTTCCACTCACATCCCTAGGCCCGTCACATTGACAACGCGTCGTAGCGGCGAAACCGAAGCGGTACTAACGATTCTCTCACGGCACTAATGTATACCGTTAGAATTGTCAAGATCGGAGATATGTGAGGCGCTGGTTCTGAAAATTGAATTCGTCATGACGGTGAAACTGAAGCGGCACTATCGAAAAAATTTACGGCACTAACGAGCACTAATGAATGCCGTTGAAATTCCAAGATCGGATATATGTGAGGGGCTGGTGTGAAGTTGACCCCTCACATGGACAACGCGCTATAACGGCGAAGCCAAAGCGGCACCAACAAAAATGTTTACGGCACTAACGGGCACTAACGTATACCGTTGGAATTTCGGAGATATGTGAGGGGCTGGTTCTGAAAATTGAATTCGTCATGACGGCGAAACTAAAGCTGCACTAAGAGCACTAACTAATGGTGAAATAATATTTCCATATTCTGACATGTGACCGTACACGTGTGACAACTTCACGGACGTAGTCAACCATACATAAATCACTCGATAACATGGCTCATATAAGCAGACAGTTACAAAATTAGGGCAGTCCGCTGCTAGCGCACTCTGTCCGGAGCTTTGCGTGAAGAAGCCAATTGACCATGTTCCTTCATATATAAACTCTAGCGGAACCAATTCAAAAAAATAAAAAAATCAGTCACAGGCGGGATCCGATCACAGTTCCCTGTCATGGGAGTCAGCTGTGCTAACTCATGAGCTACAGTAGTCACGTCCTTAATGAGCGTTATTTTGGCCATTTATAGTCATAGACCGAAACATTGCGGTCATGATATCACTGACCGTATTATTTATTTTCACTTAATCATACAGTTGACCGTACGAATATAGGCCTACACTCCGTAGATTAAAACTCCATTACTGTATGCCCATACCTCATTATTTTTATCCTTTTCTCAAGGATTTTTCGTGGTTTCCCTCTGTCGTTTCAGGTTAATACTGGGATGGTTCCTTAAAAACAGGCCACGACCGACTCCTTCCCACCATCCAAAACACCTAATAAAGTAATCTTTCATCTCATCATTCCATCATCTCATTCTTCATCCACCTACGCCAATAGATCGTAGCCATCAGTATAGTGCGTCGTTAAAACCCAATATGGAAAGAGAAAAAAAAGGAAGAAATCTAGCATCTACAGATGCTTTTAGAAGTGAAGTCTTGATATTTGTGAAATGCGAGTTTCCTCAAGTAGTTCAACTCAATTTTTTTAACACACTGATTTACACTAGTTTGAAAAAGTTTTCCATTTTCATCTGGATATATTTCATACACCTAGCCCAATGTCCTTGTGAGGTCTGGTCGTTTTGTGAATGTACATTCAGAGTTCACCAATATTTCACTAGATACAGTATTTTTAGATTATCATATTAGGCCTACAAATTATGGCCGTAGGCCTACCACTGACAATTTGGCACTGTTTTTATTCAACACACATAACTGATGTCTGTCCAAATATCATTTTCTTTCTGCTAAATAGAGATAGCACTTCATAATCGCTTATTTAATGAACACTCCTGGTCTCATGTCACCAATAGTTTTTGCACACGTCTACAGAACTGCCGATAGCAAGTAAGATCCCAATACCCGTAGCCTTTCTTGTAAACGAAGAAAGCGTCAGAAAAGTACCACCAACCATATTATATCGAAAAACTGGCATTGAAAGAGGAAGAACTGCAGCTACTAAAAATGAAAATTGATGTAAAGAGACAATTTTGTGAAACTTGCCGAGACTGGACAATCAATGTGAATAATATGCTCTATATGATGATGATTATTGTTTGTTCAGTGACCCACCAACAGACAATTTATTCAGTCTTTTAGAAATAAGCATGTGATACGTTGATGATGTTCACAAAAACCGGTACCAATGCGATACCTGAGGCGGGACTTGAACCCACACCTAATTCGAGCATAAAAGCCATTAATTGACCGAGCCGGCTGGGTATATAGACGCATAGGCCTATAATTAGTCAAGTGCTGTCTAGAGCTTGTAGGCTAATCTCAAGAAGTGGGGCCAAAAGTGCCTGGGTATAGGCTCATTGAGTAGGCCTACAGTGCTAGGACCTAGTGGTTTTAGTTAATTTAAATAGTAGGTTGAGGCATGGGCCAAGGGTCTACTCGCCTAGGCCTACACACTCGATGCAGAGGCTAGGCCCCAATAACATATAGTCAGCTTAGCTTTATAGCTCCGGTTCAAACCGATAACGTTGGGAAGAAAGTTTGGGGGTACAAAAGGGTGCAGGCAAGAGAGGTTCAAAAAGCTTTTGAGGATAGGTTTGAGAAGTGGTGTGAGATAGACGAGCGTGATGTTGAGGGTCTGTGGTTCAATTTTCGGAAAGTATATGAGGAGGTTAGAGATATGTTGGTTCCCTTTAAGGTGTTGCAGGCAAATGCAGATCCTGCCTACTATAATAGCACGGTTAGGAGGCTTAAGAGAAAGGGTAGAAAGATGAGTAGGAAATTGAGGGAGTCAGGGGAGGGAAAGGAAGCGATCAGGGACCTAAGGCGGGACTTGAACAAGGCTAAGAGGTAGGCGAAAGAAAACTTCATGGGTGGTGTGTTTAATGAACGTGATGTACAGGGTAGCTGGAATAGAATGTACAGGTTTGTTTCTAGTCAGAAGGGTAGTAGTAAGGAGTTGCCCACCTTAGTTGATCAGGGAGGGAATGAGTGGAAAACGGATAAGTAGAAGGCAGCAGCATTAAATAGATTCTACGGGGAAGTGTTCAATGTGACTGGATGAATTATAGGGGAGGGAGAAACAACACTGGAGGGGGGGGGAAGAAGTCCTGCTTACAGAGGGGGAAGTGTGGAATGTTTTAAGGAAACTAAAAAGTGGGAAGTCACCAGGCATAGATGGGGTGCAAAGCGATCTCCTGAAATTAGCGGGTAGGGGGGTTGTAGGTTATTCGCTAAGGTTGTTCCAAGCCTCACTCACAGCAGGTAGAGTACCGCAAGATTGGAAAAAAGCGGAGGTGGTTCCAATTTCAAAGGGAGGGCAAAGGGGCAGGGTAGACAACTACAGGGGAATCAGGTTAACGTCACATGTATGTAAGATGATGGAAAGGGTAGTTATAAAGAGAATAATGGAGAAAGTAGATGAACATACGGGTATTTCGGAAGTGCAGCATGGGTTTAGGAAGGGGTATTCATGTGAGACACAGTTGTTAGGTTTTGCGGAAGAGCTGGCAGGGGTAGTCGACAAGGGGGGCTGTATTGATGCAGTGTTTTTAGATTTTGAAAAGGCTTTCGACAAGGTAGATCACACTATATTATTAGGGAAGTTGAAACTGTCCATTGGGAATGCTGGGTTAGTTAATTGGATTGGAAACTTTCTTCAGGATAGAGTTCAAACAGTTCGAATAGGTTCGGAGGTTTCAAGCGAGGTTAAGGTTACGTCAGGAGTTCCACAGGGTAGTGTGTTAGGTCCGTTATTATTTGATTTATATATAGATGATCTGACTAGGGTTGTTAATTCGAGAATAAGGTTATTTGCAGATGATTGTGTGGTATATAGGGAAATCAATACAGAGGAGGATGTAGTAGCTATTCAGGCAGATTTGACGGCACTTAATTGTTGGGTTCAGTTGAACAAGATGGTGTTAAATGAAGGGAAGTGTAAGTTAGTCACCTTTGGTAGGAGGAGAGTGAGGGCTGATGTAGTGTATGATGTAGGAGGGAAGTCACTTGAGTCAGTGGAAAATTACAAGTACTTGGGGGTGGTATTTGATAGACGTCTAGGGTGGGGGAGTCAGATTGAGAGAATAGTAAAAAAGAGTATAAATGCACTAAACTTTGTAATGAGGCAGCTTAGGGGGACAAGTATGGAGATAAAGGAAAAGGCTTATTTCTCGTTAGTGCGTCCCATGGTGGAATATGCTAGTTCAGTTTGGGATCCTTATAGATTAGGTGAGATAAGGGATGTGGAAAGGGTGCAAAGGATTGCAGTTAGAAGGGTTACAGGTAGGGTTAGGAGGTGGAAATGGGGGGAGAATGAAAGGGGGGAGAGGGTGAGAATATTGGAGAGTCCATTTGAGATGATCCGAGACTTGGGATGGCGGGAATTGGAAATACGGAGAAAGGAGGATCGAATCTGTAATTTCTTCAGGGTAATGGAAGGAGAAGGGGGCTGGGGAGAGTTGAATAGGTTGATTGAAAGGAATGAGTCAGGGTATGGGGGTAGGCAAAGTCATGATAGAGCAGTAGTTATAAAGGGGGCTAGATTAGATGTCGGTAAGTTCTCTTTCTTGAATAGGACAGGTAGGGATTGGAATGGGCTTAGTAGAAGAATATTTGAGGGGGATGAAATAGGATTGAAGCTATTCCGTCAGAAGGTTAGGGAGGCGATAGGATAGGATCGATAGGGAACTTGCCACCGCGCATTTATGTGCAACTGCAAGAGTTGATAATAAATAAAAAAAAAAAAGTCACCACCTTTGCTGTACAGCTCCAACATGGAAATACGTTGTCAAATGCAATATGGCTCACCATTTATTTGCTTCGATGTTACACATGAAAATTCATGTAGGCCTATCCTAAATACTTGCATTATTCTTCTAGGGCTAGGATGATGTACTTTCACAGAGGGCCTGGAGTACCTAACTATAAAATTTGATGTTGGACTTATGGATCTTGGTCAACATTTGTGTTGTCCGTTTGCGTCGTCCCGTTCGCGTTAATTGTGAACAGCTTTTAGGTATCTACATACCTAAACACGTTTGCGTCGTTGCATTCGCGTCAATTGTGCATGAGCCTTCACCTTTGCATGTTCCTTTTCAGATAAACTCCCAATTACAATGTGCAGAATACTCTTGCCAACTACGATAATGTTTACGTATACACTCAAGTCTTGAAAAATGAATATTTAGTATGAAATGTACTTTCTTTGAAGTTGGCTTGAATAGAATTGCTCGTCGTAATTTGACTGAATTATAAAAAGTAGGCCTATTGATAAATCAGATTGAAACCAGTAAATAATCTGTACACACCCGTTGTTTATAGCTAGTTACCATGGTTACGATAGAACCAAAACTGGGGTGTACTCAATATTTTTTCGGTTGTTATTTAATTATAAAATATCTAGGCTACGTGGACAAATGTTATTATTGTATGGCCATAGATTATAACGAATTACAACTTTTAAGCGCTTAAATTACTAATTTACGTGGAAATCCAGCGAATCTATTAACGCGCAAGCAAAAGTCTACGCCACGACAAAAAGTGGGCGTGGCCAAAGCAGTTTTCCTTTAATTCCTTAATTAGAAAATATACAGTCTATGTGGACAAGTTTTATCACTACGTAGTCGAAGATTGTAAAAATTTGCATAATCCAAGCTCAATAATTTTCAATTTACGTAGAAATTCAGCGATTCTACGCGACGAATAGGTTTTTTCGGTCCCTTTTGAATCAAACATATAAGTGTGTTTCCACAGTGTGGTGAACACGCTAAAAAAGGGCATGATTGTGCATTTTTTGACTAAAGCATGAAACTTTCAGGACTTGTTAATGACATGAAAAAACATAATTTTGGACATGAACGTGGGCTGGATTCTGCCCCCGGGGGGCGGTACGCCGCCGCCAATTATTACTACGCGCGTGCTTGGGTTTTATTTATTATCTCTCCAACCATATGTGCTACAGAAAAATATTAAATATCAAACAAAAGAAGAAAAATGGTTCTTCATATATATATATGATTCTTGAGGATTTGAACAACCATGTTGGAGAAAAAAAATGTTGAGCAAAATTACTGCATCTCAGACTTTCAGTTTTTGCTCAAGAAAAGTTGAAAAAATGAGAACTCATCATTGGATGAGCGAAGCGAAGACTCAATTACACTATACCGAAAAAAAATGCCTGTTTTTTTTTTTTTTTTTTTTTTTGTTCGCGCTCCACAGGTCAGACAAAAATTCAAAATCAGTTGAAACTTGGCACACACATGAACCCCTATCTGACTTGATGCTGTATAGTTTTGAGGCACGATCGGTTGAACAACTTCTGAGAAAACTCATTCCAAAGTTTTCAAAAATCCCATTAGAATAAGCCAGAGGAAAACATTCGTGAAAAATATTTCATCTGAGAGGATTCAAATTCTCAGAGAACTTCAATCTGATAATGATACACATTATTCCGAACTTTTACTCAAATCGAATCAGCCATTTCGATGTAAAAAAATATATAATGTTATTTGTGTCAATTATTCAAAGCTATTAAGATACCTATTAAATCAAAGCAGCAAGTGTCACCACTTGATTGTAAACGATTAAAACCAAGCCTTCTTTATTATTATATAAATTATTAATGGAAAATAAGATGGCAGTGATGTAATGGTTTGGATCTCAAGGTGTATATATATATATAATAACCAATCCAAAGATAAGTTGATATGTTCCATCTCATCCATCAACGCGGAAACACATAACGCGTTTGCCTAGTTTAAAAGAATTATACTTGTATCCTTCATTATTTTCGCATAATTGGATGAGCGAAGCGAAGACTCAATTACACTATACCGAAAAAAAAGTGCCTGTTTTTTTTTTTTTTTTTTTGTTTTTTTGTTCGCGCTCCACAGGTCAGACAAAAATTCAAAATCAGTTGAAACTTGGCACACACATGAACCCTTATCTGACTTGATGCTGTATAGTTTTGAGGCACGATCGGTTGAACAACTTCTGAGAAAACTCATTCCAAAGTTTTCAAAAATCCCATTAGAATAAGCCAGAGGAAAACATTCGTGAAAAATATTTCATCTGAGAGGATTCAAATTCTCAGAGAACTTCAATCTGATAATGATACACATTATTCCGAACTTTTACTCAAATCGGATCAGCCGTTTCGATGTAAAAAAATATATAATGTTATTTGTGTCAATTATTCAAAGCTATTAAGATACCTATTAGATCAAAGCAACAAGTGTCACCACTTGACTGTAAACGATTAAAACAAAGCCTTCTTTATTATCATATAAATTATTAATGGAAAATAAGATGGCAGTGATGTAATGGTTTGGATCTCAAGGTGTATATATATATAATAACCAATCCAAAGATAAGTTGATATGTTCCAGCTCATCCATCAACGCGGAAACACATAACGCGTTTGCCTAGTAATATATATGATTTGTTGCGTTGACGCAATCAGTTGTTACACAAATAATTGGATGAGCGAAGCGAAGACTCAATTACACTATACCGAAAAAAAAGTGCCTGTTTTTTTTTTTTTTTTTTTTTTTTTTTTTGTTCGCGCTCCACAGGTCAGACAAAAATTCAAAATCAGTTGAAACTTGGCACACACATGAACCCCTATCTGACTTGATGCTGTATAGTTTTGAGGCGCGATCGGTTTAACAACTTCTGAGAAAACTCATTCCAAAGTTTTCAAAAATCCCATTAGAATGAGCCAGAGGAAAACATTCGTGAAAAATATTTCATCTGAGAGGATTCAAATTCTCAGAGAATTTCAATCTGATAATGATACACATTATTCCGAACTTTTACTCAAATCGGATCAGCCGTTTCGATGTAAAAAAATATATAATGTTATTTGTGTCAATTATTCAAAGCTATTAAGATACCTATTTAATCAAAGCAACAAGTGTCACCACTTGATTGTAAACGATTAAAACAAAGCCTTCTTTATTATTAAATAAATTATTAATGTAAAATAAGATGGCAGTGATGTAATGGTTTGGATCTCAAGGTCTATATATATATAATAACCAATCCAAAGATAAGTTGATATGTTCCAGCTCATCCATCAACGCGGAAACACATAACGCGTTTGCCTAGTTATTGAACATGTTGAAGTGCGGCCGTGAGCGCGTCCGCAGCCGCTCGTCCCTTCCCGTCTACCGTCTAACCCGTGCTATACGTGTTCTCGCTGTCTCGCTCAGCCAGTCATATTATCCTGGTAATTGTATTTAGAACATTGAATTTTTCACTTTCATGTTTTAACACTATGACTTTTACAAAAATGTGTCACTTTTTAAGTCTTCATTAGATTTATGTACCTCAATTAGAGCTGATAATTTGATCTTAGAAAGCGTCAATACAAGCGCATAGAAAGCGTTTTACAGTCAAAAACCAATAACCCTCTAAAAGAAGATTTAGCAGTGCATTAAATGTATATCAACATCTTTGGTATTGGCAGCACTAACATATACGGAAGGTGATAAATAATTGTTTATATTTAAAATATTCAATCCAAGATTGTCGAAACTGCTGATTTTGTGGCCAATCACATTTTTTTTTATAATATGATAATAAATGTAGAGAAATGTGAAAAAACATTAGTTTTAACTGAGAATATAATCTCATGCTCATTTCAGTTCCCCCTCCCTCCCAACCTTCTCCGTACATGAACATAACATGCAATTTGTTTCGAGCATTTTTTAAAAATAATAGGCCCAAACTGGCACATGCAGCGCAGTGGTTACCGCACTCGCTCCATGTGATCAGCAATGTGAAAGGGCATATCGGACCTGGTTCGATCCCAATCACCGTCCATCCTTAGAGTTTTTTTTTTTTTGGTTTCCCTCTGTAGTCTAGGCAAATGCTGGGATGGTTCCTACAATATAGGCCACAACCGCTTCCTCCCCACTATCCATCCCAATAATTATATTCAATACAATAATAAATCCTCACTTTGATTTTGGAGCTTCTATTGTTTACCAAGCATCACAAGAAGACTTGACTAAATTACAATTATTACAAAATAAATCAATGAGATGTATCCTTGGAATTAATAAAATTGTACCTATAATCTCTTTATCACAAATTTTAGACTGGCTATCAGTCAGGGAAAATATCATGGTGTTAGTTTTAGTTTGTATTCATGAAATTAAAAATGGCCTTATGCCGGAATACCTGGTTGATGTAATAAATAGTAATTGTATTGTAAATGTATTTCGACCTCTAACTAGAAACAATATTAATCAAAATTCAATTTTCAAGAGTACACATTCAATGAAATGGAGTAGATCTGTCTTTGTTAATGGTTTAAAGGAGTATGAGAAATTGTCAATAGAAACAAGGGAGTTGAAGTGTATTTACAGGTTCAAGTCAGTAATTACCTCTCAGTATAAAAACAGAGATACAAGACTTATATAATAAGGTGTAATTGTTAATGTATATTAATTTTTTATAGTGTATGTGTTTCGTATTTTGTAGTGTATTGCAGCTGATTAGGCTAATAAATAAATATACTACTACTACTGCTACTAATACCTAAGAAACCCCCATTTCATCATCTCATTATATCACTAATCATTCATACGACGCCAATATATCTTAGTTATCATTATAGTGCGTCGTTAAACCTAATAAACAAAAAATAATGGGTATAGTTATAATTAAAGTGCAGTGCAATATAAGCGAACTCACCAATTTAGCCCTCCCTTTCACATTCTCCTGAGCACTTACAGAGAGCCGTAAATGCTAAGTTGGTCTTAAGACACTTCAATTTACCGAGCAAATTTACCGAGCATTTAATCAGTTCCCTCAATAAATGTCGGGCGTCTTGCAAAGTTGACCAGAACGGCACCCAACTATTGTCTTATTTATTCCATCCCCAGTCTTCAGGACTCGGATAACTTGGCTATTTGTCAAATGCCTGTCCCCACACGTGACCTCCTTGGTATGAAGCCCACATGATATGTTGATGTAATGCAGCGCTTGAGGGGGAATATTTTCTAGAGTTCTAAGTTACTTGATAAACTTTTCTAGTCTCGCTTCGTTTGTCGTTTGTTTGTCACTTGTGCCATCATAGATGATGACAACGTATCTTCCAATTATGCGCCAGTCTTGCCTTTTTTATCACATTTGGTGTAAGTGGAGGATTTGAATTTCCAATCAGAGCTTCAGTCATGTCTGGAAGGTCGCTCCAAGCTGCATATGCTTTCTTTTTGCTCACACCGAAGAATGATGAAACAGTGTCACAACCAGATAATAAATGAGACATTGGCAAAGCTGTCGACCGATGTGGTCCTATAGAGCTAGCAATGAGATGTGCACCAATATGCCTGTAATTCTTTCCAGTTCCAAAAGCAACCCACTGCTCATCTAAACGAAGTTTAGCAACTGCTGATTCAACTGAAACCACGACGTCTGTATCTACAACTAGTCAAACGCGAAATATGCGTTGTAAGATGAGCGAGATATCTGAATAAGGTATAAAAGTCCTTGAAGTAGTTCTACCCTTGCTACTTTATCGACTCTGGTATTCTACACATCTTGATATCTGAATAAGCTATTAAAGTCGTTAAAGTATATCTACTCTTGCCACTTCATTGCCTCTGGTATTCTACACACCTTGACGCATATAAAAAAATACTTCATTGTTGGTCAACTCTTGAATCTAGAAAGCAGTGAATCTCGACAACTTAATTCTGTCACAATTTTCATGATATATTTTATGAATATTATCAGTCATTTTATTTTTTTTTCTTCAAAACGACTGATCAGAATTGCTTAAAAAATCGTAATAATGTGTAAAATCTATGTATACACATTTAGAGATAATTTTATCTCATTTGGAGAGATTTTATTTTTCAACATTTTCCGCTCAGCCAAATCTTATGGGTTTTTTAGAAACTTTGAGATGATGATTCTCAAAATCGGTCCGACCGATTCATCCCAAAAACTATACAGTTCTAAGTTGGATGAGTTTGCGTGTACACAAAAAGTTTCATGTTGATCAGTCAACCCTTGCGACCTGTGGAGTGCTTACAAAAAAAAAAAAAAAAAAACACACAGACAAAGCCCTATAAGAGTGGGATGGAGACTTCGCTACGCTCATCAATTATATATTTTGAAAATCCTTTCTGAATTGCATCCTGCACACGAAGAAAGATGCGCGTATCGGCTTCTTCGTGGGAACAAGGTGATTATGTTATGAAGACCCTTTGGTTTATCACTTACAACATAATCTTCGATGATACTATATAAAAATTGTACAATCTGCTATAGGTACAAAATTGTTATGTAGTACCGTCGAAGATTATGTTGTGAGTGATAAACTAGAGGGTCTTCATAACATATCACCTTGTTCCCATGAAGAAGCCGATACAAGCATCTTCCTTCGTATCCAGGATAAAATTCAGAAAGGATTTTCAAAATATATTATTAGAATAATTGTAAATACAGAGGTCGTGGTTTTAGCTGTATCAGCAGTTGCTAAACTTCGTTTAACTAGATGAGCAGTGGGTTGCCTTTGGAACTGGAAGGAATTATAGGTACACTGGTGCACATCTCATTGCTGGCTATATAGGACCACATCGGTCGACAGCTTTGCCAATGTTTCATACATTATCTGATTGCGACACTGTTTCATCATTCTTCGATGTCGGCAGAAAGAAAGCATATGCAGCTTGGAGCGACCTTCCAGACATGACTGAAGCTCTGATTGGAAATTCAAATCCACCACTCACACCAAATGTAATAAAAAAGGCAAGACTGGCGCATAATTGGAAGATACGTTGTCATCATCTATGATGGCACAAGTGACAACTCCTGAACTCCTATCCAACCAGTGGTGTATAACTATAGGCCTTACTGCAGGAGCAGAATGGTATACACAATGGGACTCTGGGCAGTTACCTCAACTGCCCGTATATGGTATTATCTAAATATGTATGCAGGAACTTCACAAAAATAAAAATGAGCTTACCTGCTATTTACTCAATATTTGTCTTAAATCGAAAAGAAATTGGCTTCATAGTATTCCTGGCGCGATTCATGGAAACGACAAATGAAGTATGAGAGGGCGGAGCAATAGATCATCGATGTAAAAGTATCGATACTCGATTCAACCCTATAGGCTTCTGTCAAGTGACGTCAAGTGGCGTTGAAAGTGAAAGACAACAATGTCCACCAGTTGGAATTGACCAATCAGAATATTTGGTATTCCACCAGTTCTCTGTATTGCTATGGTAACTATTGTTTGCCATTTGTTACGTGACAGCTAAGCCTATACTCAGACTGGATATCTAACTACAGTCAAACCTCCGTCAACAATAGTAGGTCTATATCAGGGGTGCCCAGACTTTCTGGAGGAAAGATCTACTTCTTCATCAAAAAATATCCATGATCGACCTAGTTATATAATTGTTTTCCTCAAAACTAAGGGGTGAGTGTGTAAAAACCACATAACAAATTCATATAACGAAATGAGACATATACAAAATTGATCAATGTAGCCTTTCAATTCGATGTGTGGTTAATAGTATTTACAATTTGCACTGCATATTATCTACTAATTTGGGATAATCGGGCGAATATATCACACTCCACAGAACGAAAATACAACCAATACTGAACTGAAAACAAAACCATTCTTGAATAATAAGTTGGGCTGATAGTAGGTGGAAAGAGGTGGGGCTCACGTTTTGGAAAGTTGACATTCGACACTCAAAGCAGAGCAAGTGTATTTTCTCATTGCAGACGAAGAGGAGCCTCACTATTTTTTGAGAACATTATCACCCACCAAGTTGAGAATTAGTGTAAATTCCATCACGATTTGGTCGAGAGTCAACATTTTGAAAAGAAAAGATTTCATAGATTTTTCGATGAAATATATTAATATTCCAATAATTTTCAATACAAAAATGTATAATAGATTGAGTGGATCGACTAGAAAAGACGTCGCGATCGACTGGTTGATCGTCGTAATGGGCACCTCTGGCCTATATACTGCCAACAACTCTCTGCGGAGCAGATCAGCAGTCGACCGCATCAAGGTCTGCACGACGAGTAGTCTAACACTTGATTACTGTCAGCCTCTTCTCTGGATGCCTGTAGATTGTCAAGTTGGACCGCAATTTTGGAGAGTCCTGACAAGTTGTCCATCCCTGAAATGATTACCTCACGATTTATTTTTATATCAAAGTCATCTTATTATTAATTATTCTTTGGGGTGGTATAAGATCGCCCTTGTGGTGCCGGCCCGTCCGTGTGATCCAATATTTCGTCCTTAGCCTCAATTGGGGAACAAATGGTTTTGTATCAAGTTTTGATGTTAATACAAAATATATTGTTGACGGAGAGTCGACTTCAGTAGGAGATGTAAAATTTCCAGTGTAGGGTAAAAAAAGGGAGTGTGAAAGTTTTGGCTATATAGCTCCTATGTAGACCTCCTAGGTAAACGCAGCATATGCGTTGTAACTTGTAAGATGAGCAAGATATTTCAACTAGTTCAACTAGTCAACTATCGAATCTAAAAGACCGTGCATCTTGACAATTATTCTGCTATTATTTCTATCCATTATTTGTTGAATAAAAAACATTGAATTGGTCTTTTCAAAATGGCTGGTCCAAACTGAATACAATCCTGTGATAATGTGTATTATTATTTTGTTCACATTCAGAGAAAACATTTTTTTTTAGAGATTATACTTTCAAAACTTTTCCGCCCAGCCTAACCTTGAGGAGTTTATAGAAATTTTGAGATGACATTTCTCAGAAATGGTTCAACCGATATGACCAAAAGACTATACAGTTCCAAGTTGGATACGTTTGGATGTACAGAAAAAGTGTTATATTGATCGATCAAACCGTGCGACCTGTGCAGTGCTTACAAAAAAAAATAACATGTACAGACAAAGCTCCATAAGAGTTCTATGGAGGCCTTCGCATTCGCTCATCTAAAAACGTCAAAATTTTATAAATGTATTTTTTTTTTGTGAATTGGGGGAGATTGTGAGTCTTTCGCACTGTGGTTCATAATTCATAGTTACGCCACTGCATACTACCCTACCGCGGAAGTCGGCGACACAAACGAAGGTACCTATACCCTCCGCCCACCATTCAAACCTGTGTTCCATCCCTTGAAATTCGTCATTGCTTTTTAAACTTGTCGACACAAACAGATAATTCTGAACTATTCGCGATTCCGGTTCCACAGGTTTCAGAAGTAATACACTCTGGTATAATTCGATGAGCGAAGCGAAGATTCCATTCCACTCTTATAGAGCTTTGTCTGTGTTTTTTTTTTTTTTTGTAAGCACTGCACAGGTCACATGGGTGGACTGAACAACATGAAACTTTTTTTGTACGGGCCAACTTTTACTACTTAGAACTGTATAGTTCTTGGAATGAATCGGTCGAATTGATTTTGAGAAATATTATGTCAAAGTTTTTAAAAACCCCTTAAGATTAGGCTGGGTGAGAAAATTTGAAAAAATGAAACCTCTCCGAAATAAATAAGATCACCGGCACAGTAGCTGAAAGGTTAGCTCACTTGCTTCATGTGACCCGGAAGGTGAAGGGACAAATAGGACCCGGTTCGATCCCCGCCACCGTCCTTCTTTACAGGGGTTCTTCGTGGTTTCCCTCTGTAGTCTAGGCTAATGCCGGGATGGTTCCCACAATGTAGGCCACGACCGCTTCCTTCACACTATCCTTTCCACTACCCATAAAAAAACCTTCATCTCATCATCCCATCATCTCATTAATCATTCATCCGACGCCAATAGATCTTGGATCTTACAATAGATAGATCTTACAATAGATCTTACAGTGCGTCGTTAAAACCCAATTAAAAGAAAAAAAAAAGAAATAAGATTTTCTCTGAGTGTTCAAACATGAATGATGCACATAACCACCATTTTGTGTAACCAGCCGTTTCGAAGAAAAAAATTGAAATAACTGCTTTTATACATCAAATATATGGAAATGAGCCAGGATTCACTGCTTCCTAGATTCGATATTTGCCCAAGAATCAACTATTGTTTATAACTAGTCAAACGCGAAATATGCGTTGTAAGATGAGCGAGATATTCTAATAAGGTATAAAAGTCGTTGAAGTAGTTTTACCCTTGGTACTTTATCGACTCTGGTATTCTACAAACCTTGATATCTGAATAAGCTATAAAAGTCGTTAAAGTAGTTCTAATCTTGCCACTTTATTGACTATGGTATTCTACACACCTTGACGCATATAAAAAATACTTCATTGTTGGTCAACTCTTGAATCTAGAAAGCAGTGAATCTCAACAACTTAATTCTGTCACAATTTGTATGATATATTTTATGAATATTATCAGGGTTTTTTTTCTTCAGAACGACTGCATGGAATTGCATACGGAATCGGGAAAATGTGTAAAATCCATGTATACACATTTAGAGAAAATTTCATCCCATTTGGAGAGATTTTATTTTTCAACATTTTCCGCCCAGCCAAATCTTATGAGGTTTTTATAAACTTTGAGATGATTTTTCTCAAAATCGGTCAGACCGATTCATTCCAAAAACTTTACAGTTCCAAGTTGGATGAGTTTGCGTGTACAGAAAAAAATTCATGTTGATCAGTCAACCCTTGCGACCTGTGGAGTGCTTACAAAGAAAAAAAAAAACACACAGACAAAGCCCTATAAGAGTTGGATGGAGACTTCGCTACGCTCATCAACTAGTCAAACGCGAAATATGCGTTGTAAGATGAGCGAGGTATTCGAATAAGGTATAAAAGTCGTTGAAGTAGTTCTACCCTTGCTACTTTATCGACTCTGGTATTCTACACACCTTGGTATCTGAATAAGCTATGAGTCGTTGAAGTAGTTCTACCCTTGTCACTTCATTGACTCTGGTATTCTACACACCTTGATGCATAAACAAATACTTCATTGTTGGGCAAATATTGAATCTAGAAGGCAGTGAATCTCGGCAACCTAATTCTGTCATCATTTTTATGATATATTTGATGAAAGTTGTTTTAATTTTTTTCTTAAAAACGGCTGATAAAATTGCATATACAAAATTGTGATAATGTGTAAAATCTATGTGTACACATTCAGAGAAAATTTCATCTCGTTTGGAGAGATTTTATTTTTCAACATTTTCCGCCCAGTCAAATCTTATGGGGTTTTTAGAAACTTTGAGATGATTTTTCTCAAAATCGGTCCGACCAATTCATTCCAAAAACTATACAGTTCCAAGTTGGATGAGTTTTGGTGTACAAAAAAAAATTCACGTTGATCAGTCAACCCTTGCGACCTGTGAAGTGCTTACAAAAAACAAAAAAAAACACAGACAAACCCCTATAGGCCTAAGAGTGGGATGGAGACTTCGCTACTCTCATCTAATGATCAAGGTGTGTAGAATACCAGATAACGTAAAGTAGCAATTTAATGAAGTACAAAGTGTGTAGAATACCAGAGTCGATAAAGTAGCAAATGTAGGACTGTTATCATACCTTATTCAGATATCTCGCTCATCTTACAACGCATATTTCGCGTTTGACTAGTATTATTTTGTGGTACTAGATTATTAGATGAGCGTAGCGAAGTCTCCATCCCACTCTAATAGGGCTTTGTCTGTGTGTTTCTTTTTTTTTGTAAAAAAAAAAAACTGATCAACATGAAACTTTTTTTGTACACGCAAACTTATCCAACTTAGAACTTTATAGGTTTTGGAATGAATCGGTCGGACCTATTTTGAGAAAAATCATCTCAAAGTTTCTATAAACCCCATAAGATTTGGCAGGGCGGAAAGTGTTGAAAAATAAAATCTCTCCAAATGGGATGAAATTTTCTCTAGATGTGTATACATAGATTTCACACATAATCACGATTTTGTATGCAATTCCAATCAGCCGTTTTGAAGAAGAAAGAAAAAATTAATAATATTCATCAAATACATCATAAAAATTGTGACAGAATTAAGTTGTCGAAATTCACTGCTTTCTAGATTCAAGAATTGACCATCCAATGAAGTATTTTTTATATGCATCAAGATGTGTAGAATACCAGAGACAATGAATTGGCAAGAGTAGAACTACTTTAACGACTTTTATAGCTCATTCAGATATCAAGGTGTGTAGAATCATGTGTAGATCTCATACCTCTCGCTCATCTTACAACGCATAGTTCGCGTTTGACTAGTAGATATTAAAATTGTATTCCTACAAATTAAGAAGAAAGGATTTCAATTTCAGTTGTGGCACTTCCAGAAAGAACTTGTAGCCTTACATTTATGATCATGTCTCAGGGACAAGTAGTCTTTGAAAGTATTGTAACATGAGTATTGAGTAGAATTTGGTTCATGAAAAGTTATAAGCATTGAATTAAAATTGTATAATTCTTGAACCTCTTATTATTTGAAAATGGAAATATGAGCCACTCTTGTCCTGTGCCCTGGTTACTCTTGCCTCATGCATGGGGTAAGAGTTCCACTTACCATTTTCCATCCATGAACTAATTTTAATAGTTAATGATAGTTTCTACTATTATACAATACAATACAATACCTCAATCAAATTTTTTTTCAGCACTACAAAATAGATTACTTCGGCTTTGAAGTTTGAATATTATTCAAAGCCATTAGCCATAATCTGTACCCGAACGTTAATGTGTCACACTTGCCCCACTCTCCCCTAGTCCTCTTCGTCTTACCTCTGTGAACTTTCCTAATGTTCCTATGGCAGGACACGGTCTAACCTCCGAGACTTATCACTTCTTGACTTTCAATATGAAACCTCCTGCTATATGGTATCTCAATCAAGCTGCTTTTTGATGGCATGTGGCATCTTAATCACGAAAACAAATCAAAACGTAAGCTTTCAACTGGTATCAAAAAAATGCCCGCTCTAGGAACTATGAAACATATTACATTACATTGCACAATGACAATTTCAGCTGTTGAAACACATGATCATAATGCTTGTGCAATTATCATGTCATACTCTCCCGTTCACTTTTCTCATTAACTCGCAGCTTGATGTGTTACTCCCACAAACCCACTTATGAGCAAATTCAATCACTGTTGCGCACAAATGTCTATTTCACATGCTACCTCGTTTAGCTGTTGTTCCAATGCATAGCCCAGGTTCTCTCGCACATGAAACAAAGACCTCCTCGACCCCAAAACTTACTACTGCATCAAGAACCACTCGTTATAGAAGCTCGTTAATAAGTTTCTCATGTGCACATTTACTAACTTGATAAGTTTCATTTTGTGATCCCATCTATATGCTTCCCATGGTTAATTAATAGTTGCATCAGCAAGTATTTCACTTGGATACATTTTTTCAGTCTGATTTCCTTAAAACTTACTCGTGATGTTCGACTATATTAATGTTTAGATATTCTTAGTCATTCTCAATATTCAAAACAACTTCTGTAACAGGATTTTATTGCTTAGAGACTTGGAACTAGGAAAGACTAAGAAAAGTGAGATGAGCTTTAAGAAGTATGTAAATCTAGAATGAAAACTATTATCAGTTCAATCTATATCTATAGACCTTGGATTACTTCAAAAGTTTAAAAACACTACTGGCTGCCTGTTGATATATGCCCCCTGAGTTTCAAATGATTGTCACTGCCTTTCTGTTTCATTCAATACTCATTTTACTTGTTCTTAATTGGTGACAGTTGTTGCTTATTCCCAAATTGGTTTCTTGATAGCTTTGATTTATGAGAAAAAATTACATTTTTAATGTGTTTTCTTCATTATTTCTTTAACATTTGTTGTGAAGTTACTGAAAATGTGTATGCTAGTTTTCATCATAGTCAGTAGAAATTTGAGAGCTTTGAAGAGTTTTTGTTTTCCGAGTATTTTCCCATCGGGTTATGCTTTTTGCGAATTTTAACTTTGTTTTTTTCCTGGAAAAACTGTTCCAACGTTTTTTCTGAAAAACAATCCCAACCAGCCTATTCTGGTGTGACACTAGAATACATAAAAAGTTTCGAGACGATTGGTTTTGTCCTGACCTGTATGCCGCGTGCAAAATTCACCCCCCCCACCCCCAACCAAAAAAAAAATTGTATTGCCAACCTCGGTAGCTCAATCAGCCGAGGCACTGCTTCAGAAACTGAAGTCACCATTGGGCGTGGGTTTGAGTCTTGCATAAGGCATAGGTTTTTATAATCTTCCTTTCACTTATCATCACATCATAGCTTCATAATCACATGCTCATTCATACCCCCATATAAACTAGCTGTTGGTGGGGTCGTTGAGCAAACAATATAATCACAATCTATTATATTAAAATGATCGGCTATGACGAGTATAGTTTGCAAACCCTGACTGCTCGCTTCCATTCCTTCCGCAGTCTCGGCAAGTCACGAGCAAGTAATTCGCCAACTTCAAATCATTTTTATTTGTCGACATTTTTTTGATTCATAAATCTAGACTCTAGAGGTAAGAAAATTATTGAATCACATCATGAATTTGTGTAGAGCCTAAATTTTAGTAATCTTCATAAGTTTTAATTTATTGTTTGTACTTTACCAAAATCTAATGGAAAATAAATAATTGATGAAATATAATAATAACACTTCATAATGCCTCATATCTCACCAGCTCACATGACAAAATATCGAGACACTTTTTTCTTGAATAATAATAATTCATTCATATCATAATTAGAATGCCATCCTAAGAACAATAATTTTCAGAAAATTCTCATCATGTAATCTATAAATACAGTTATAATAATGGATAGAGTATCAAATAACACTCTCAATGGTCAATATCAATTATGAATTGATGCATTATTATTTTTTTGATTGTTCAGTATGTAAATTTACAGAAGAATCTATATTGCACTCATTCTTAGTTTACAATTAATAGCCAACGATACTGTGATACGTTACATGAAATTTCTCATCGGGGATGCCACATATTGAATGCGACAGTATCAATAAAATGGATGAAATTCACCATATACATAGAATGATTCAAACAGCATTTGCATTGAAGCAAGCAAAAATATAAATATGTCAACATAATATGTGTTCGTTTACAGACACAATCATTATAATTATGTAATTGTGATGTGAGGTAATAATATTAATTTAAGCCCGTTTGATTTCCGTGGTATTTTCATGATGGCACAGCTGTTCACATAATGTCACTTGATTACAACTGACAATTTTTGCCACATATACCTATTACCACATTGCTTAATGCCACTTGAATAATACGTGTGCTACCAATAGGTACACTGATATCAGACTAATGCTGACGATCATCACAGGAAAACCAACCCTGCGAACAATAAACATTCTTTTAAGTAACCTTTTCAAGATTGCAATATTTTTATTTTTATTTCATCAATTGAATTCATAACAATTGTTTCATCTAGTTATCATGCATCAATACAGCGATCATATTGTATTTGTTATGCCGCATAATCCCTCTTATACATAATATAGCAACGTTGCTTACTTGAAGAATTCAATGAATGTGACTTTATAGCCATGTTGCTCTGCTACTCCCGTGCCAACGACGTTTGACGAGGACCCAATTAGTGTACCATTACCTGAAACATGAAACAAATTAGAATACAACTTACTTGTCCCCAATTATTACTATGGCTAATGCAAGGTCCTCTGCTTCAGCTAGCTGATGATAATAATAAACCCTTAAAGAGCAGCCAGGCATTCGAATTAGGGTTTTAAGGCGCATCAACAGCGAGGTCATCTAGCGAGACAAACTCAAATAATTGCAGGGCTAAACCGCAATGGCATATGTCTCAGCTATATGATATTCACCTCCTAAACAGACCCCAGAGGACTCTACTGCAGCTAGTTAACATTACCCCCAAGACAGGCTCCAAAGGCAAGAGCCCAGACGAGTGGTTGCAGTGGGAGTCCTAGATCCGGCTTCTTGCTTAGTGACGTCACTATACGTATCATCATGGTCGTCAAAGGGATGTTGTCAATGAACGCTGACGCGATGGCAGACACCCAAAGTACCAACAAGATAGAGACTGTTAAGCGATTCTGTTCACTGACGGATACGATGATGGCTTCTGTTTGCCAGCCGATCCAATCGATTAGTCCAAGGCGTGATAGCGACTATTCGTGAACAATAGAAGAAAAATGTACAACATTTCAATTTAAAACTTTCCAAGTGAAATTTTCTTACATATTTTTATCTTACAGGTAAGAGCACAAAAAAAAATAATATCCTGATCCAAGTTTAAATTATGACTAAATTCAAACTTATTCATAAAGATAATTCTCATGAAATTACTTTGGACTTGAAAACTTGAAATGAAGTAGATTCATTCCAATATATGAAATACCATATGTATCTAGGTATGGGTACAAATACAAAAATGTATTGCAAAATAAATAAATTAAATTAAATAGTCTGGGATACAGATTTTATAATATCATGTTACATGTAAGTTTATAAAATAATGTCGGTAATTGCTGTAGGCCTATTTCTAAATTTCTAACACATTAAATTTGTTGAAATACGTAAAATATGTTCAAAGTACTGAAAATAAATGCCACTGTGTACCTCCATCAGGACAAATAATGCTGCAAAGAAGAGCAGAGTTGTCCATTCCACTCTCCCCATTATACCTTCCAAGTTTTCATTGTCCGTGATGACCAGGAGAATGATAGCGCCTAGCAGGGCTGTCCAACCCAGGGTAAGATGAATGTCCGAAAGAGAGTCCAGGAAGAAGAACAGGATGACGAAGAACATGATTATACCGGATTTCAACAAGAGAGTTTTGTTGCGTATCGGATACTAGAACATCAAAGGGTATAAAAACGAGATTTGGTGAGAAGAGATTACATGAATAACAATTTTGTTCAAAATTACTACAGTATTCAATTCAAAAATGATATCAAATTAAGCCAATGATTTATAATTCAGTAATTATTCTGAATATATGTTGATAGTATGATTTTCTGTAATGCTTTCAACTTATAGGGTTTCAAAAAATGTTCACGGTAACTTATTCCAATCGTAAATTATAATCGGTTTGGCCCCAAAACTATACAAGTGGCATTGTGTGATAAATCTACTTCTTTTGTGACGTCAATGACGTGGTAATTTTGTTGCCCCTGTTCATTTTATTCATACAAATTAAAACATTGAAGGTGAATAATGTTTTGATATTATCATCTTTTGCTATCTATGTTAAGAGGTCAAGTTCCTGGGGATAATAATAAGTGAAACATTGAACTGGTCAGCACATGTAGCGCAAATGATGTCTCAGCTCGCGGCATGTCCATACAGCATAAGAAATTTAAAACGAAACAACAGTTATTCCACAGTAAGGACAGCATACTTCAGAATTATGTTCTCCAAAGTATGCTACGGAATAATCTTCTGGGGAGCCTCACCATATGCCAAAAGAGTCTTCCTTCTTCAAAAGCGAGTGATACGAGCAATGGTGGGGGCAAGCTACAGCACTTCATGCAGACCCATTTATAGAAGATTGAGTCTTCCAACAATTCCGGCTATCTACATTTACCAAACTAATCTCTTTGCCACACCAAACCACGCAAACTTACATCCAAACAACACAATACACAGCCACAACACAAGAAAAAATACGGATCTACACATACGATCACGAAATCTTTCACTCACTAACACAAACACGACATGAGCAGCGCTTTTCAACTCTCTACCGCAACACATAATAGAGAAAAGAAGTACAACACAATTCAAAAAAGAAGTAAGAAGACATCTTATAGATATGACGCCATACTCAGTTTCTGAGTATCTTCTGAGGTTCTGACTTTTAATTATATAACTTCCCTGTTTACAATACTTTATTATATTTTAACTGACATATTCTATAACATATTGTACTATGTTCCACAGAATAAAAAGAATTATTATTATTATTATCTTTTATTATCATCATGCTTGTTTTTTCATGTGTCAAAAGGGACATGTCCATTTGTTAGAATTTAATTTTCCCTACCAATCTGTAGAGTTGTAGGAATACAGCATTTATTTTTAGGTTTGGTAGCCTATATTTATGTGAAATAAAGCATTTTGAAGCAAACTACTGAAAACAGGAACTGGCAACTCTAGATCATCAATATCTACGGGACTATCAACAAAAATTGCATATTCTTTCGGACTTTTCAGTCCGAGGCAGTGAGTTGACGGAATACCACTTATTTTTGATCGGTGTTCGAGAAAAAAAGTAACGATTCTTTTTAATTTGACATTTAGTTACTTCAGTCAATTTTTTGTTTGAACACACTTTTCAAAAATATATGTTCTTTACAATCCAACTCAATGCCTTCAAAGTCATGCAAATTTTCACAAAATAGCTAAATGTAGCTAATCTCTGAAAAAGACGTTTATAGTGAAAAAATAGTTAAATGGAATATGAAGTTGAATAAATCGAAATACCATGAAACACAAAGAATATATAGAATATATAGGCCCATACTTGTTGAATATTTGGATTAAATGGTCTAAATCATTAATGCTGAATCCCTGCATCTCTACCAATATGGCAAAAGCGACATGGAAAAAACGACTTATGCCTACTAGTAAAATGGTGCAAACCATATTATAATTCTAATATTATGTCTAAGTCTATGCACACAGACATCATGACAATTGATACAAAACTGAAGTATCAAAGTGTTTTTTTAAGCTCCTCAACCATCTGATAAATGAAGAGCTTATACCCTTCTGCCTATTCTACGTCTCCTACATTTCCCTTCATCCATTTTTCAACTTTTTATTTCAAGTCATAGTTTTTTGCTCTACCAACTCTTGTTGCATTGTTTAATTCGATAAATAAAGAAGGTTCACAAGAAAAATATATATTACACTATCTTACATTATTTTTAACGTTATATGGGCCTAATTGGATGAGCGTAGCGAAGACTCAATTACACTGTACTTGAAAAATCGAAGGTGTTTTTTTTTTTTTTTTTTTGTTTTTTTGTTCGCGCTCTACAGGTCAAACAGAAATTCAGATCATGATGAAACTTGACACACACATGAACCCCTATCTGACTTGATGCTGTATAGTTTTGAGGCAAAATCGGTCTCATAATTCTTGAGATAAATCATTTTGAAGTTTTCAAAAAACCCATATGAATAAGCCAGGCGGAAAAAATGACAAAGTGAATGTTCTCCGAAATTTTTCAAATTTTCACAGAACTCGAACAACATAATAATACACATTATTCCGAACTTTTACTCAAATCGGATCAGCCGTTTTGATGTAAAAAAATATATAATGTTATTTGTATCAATTATTCAAAGCTATATATTATAGCTTCTATTATATATTCAAAGCTATTATACCTATTAAATCAAAGCAACAAGTGTCACCACTTGATTGTAAACGATTGAAATAAAGCCTTCTTTATTATCATATGAATTATTAGAGGAAAATAAGATGGCAGTGATGTAATGGTTTGGATCTCAAGGTGTATATATATATAATTGGATGAGCGAAGCGAAGACTCAATTACACTATACCGAAAAAAAAGTGCCTGTTTTTTTTTTTTTTTTTTTTTTTTTTTTTTTTTGTTCGCGCTCCACAGGTCAGACAAAAATTCAAAATCAGTTGAAACTTGGCACACACATGAACCCCTATCTGACTTGATGCTGTATAGTTTTGAGGCACGATCGGTTGAACAACTTCTGAGAAAACTCATTCCAAAGTTTTCAAAAATCCCATTAGAATAAGCCAGAGGAAAACATTAGTGAAAAATATTTCATCTGAGAGGATTCAAATTTCCAGAGAACTTCAATCTGATAATGATACACATTATTCCGAACTTTTACTCAAATCGGATCAGCCGTTTCGATGTAAAAAAATAAATAATGTTATTTGTGTCAATTATTCAAAGCTATTAAGATACCTATTAAATCGAAGCAACAAGTGTCACCACTTGATTGTAAACGATTGTAACAAAGCCTTCTTTATTATTATGTAAATTATTGATGGAAAATAAGATGGCAGTGATGTAATGGTTTGGATCTCAAGGTGTATATATATATAATAACCAATCCAAAGATAAGTTGATATGTTCCAGCTCATCCATCAACGCGGAAACACATAACGCGTTTGCCTAGTTAGTAATTACTGATCAAAGAGTTACTGGATGGGCTTTGGGCTATAACGAAGACTTCCATCCTACTATTATCTTTACTATACATCCTAACCTTTGACTCCTGTGTTTTTGTGTTTTTTGTTTGTTTGTTTGTTTGTTTGTTAGTAAGCACTGCACAAGTCGCACGGTTTGTTTGAATGAGCAATGGCAAGTTTTCATGTAGCCTTCGTACAAATATCTTGCTCATCTTACAACGCATATGCTGCATTGTCTACAGTAAATTATTAATGGTGTTGTGATCAGAACGGTTTATAAGTCCTCAGTAGCCGATGTGGAAAAATAATAATTGTATTATCAAGTTTCAAGAAATAATAATAACTAGGCAAATGCAGCATAGACCTATGCGTTGTAAGATGAGAGATATTCATGGATATGGATTTTAGTCAATTTGAAAACTCTACACACCTTGAAAAATTCAAAATTCACTTTACTACCAAACTACCAAACTATTCAGTCAAGAAAGCCGTAATCTCGGAAACAACACAGTATATTTAGCATAATTACGCAATGCTTTAGTAGGGTCACTTAGGCAGCCTTACTTGCAGTAAAAACATGACCGCGCATGTCAAGTTGCATCGAAACACGAAGTTGCGCGCGCATTTGGTGTTACCCCTTGCAACTGCATGCGACTGTAGATGCAAACAATTTTTAAGCGGTTGAAAATTGGGATCGTTTCGTTCAGGACTGTCAACTGCGTAATTTATTTACTAATTTACTGCGTACGTTATTGTTGTCAAAGCACAGACAAAGTCTCTAGAGATGTGCAAAGTGGCGGTTGTTTCCATATGACTGTCAACTGCGTAATGCTGTTGGCTCAAGTTATTGTTGTCAAAACACAGGCAAAGTCCTTGGATAGTCGAAACTCATTTTACATTTGCAGCAAGCCGTGCCATTGAGTAGGTATAGGAGTAACGCTACCATCTCTCTTTATACTATGGCAACATCGTCTCCTATTACCGTATTTCTGTCTATTTGGAGCAAACAAATATTCATTAAATTTTTTTTTAAAACGGCTGGTGCAATTTGAATACAAATATGTAATAATCTGTATCGCTGCTGTGCTTACTACGTTCAGTAGAAATTTGAAGTTTTTGGGATATTTTATTTTTTAAATGCTTAGTCTAATCTAATGAAGTTTTTAGAAACTTTGTGATGCTGTTTCACAAAAATAGTCCAACTGATTTGACCCCAAAACTTGCATTTCTGAGTTGGGTAAATCTGCGTGTCCAGAAAAGGTCCATGCTGATCAGTCAAACCGTGCGACCTGTGCAATGATTACAAACGAAAAACGCTCAAAAAGAAAGTTCAGTTTGGATGTAGTCTTGCTATTGCTTATCCAATAATAAATAGTATTATTTAATAATTTCAAATAATTCGTTCTGCATCTATATAGCAAAGCATGTCTAGCATATGTACCTTAGATTCCATTTCCCTAAGATTAGTTTGAAAGTCGTTGACAACGACACTGGCAGATTTAATTCTTTGTTTGAGCTCCGTCGTTAATCGACGCTCTTTTTTCTGAATCTTCTCCTTGACGACTACCTCGTTCTTTGTGTACGATGACATAGCCGAGGCTGTGCGTTGCCATATTGTGATCTCATGTCGCAGGTCTGCAACCAGAGACACATATAAGAACACGCACAGAAATAGACAGTGGATTTAATTTATTTTCATTATATATTTAACGACGGACTAACAAATTAGATCTCTTGCGTCAGTGAAACTTGAAAGGGTTGAATATGCAATGGAGGGTTATTTTATCACTAGAGGGACCCATCATGTAAAACATGACCTCAAAAATCTGAAATCCATATCTGGTTTTCCTGGGAAAACCCCAGAAGTGTGTTTTTCCCAGTTCGCGTGCGAAAGCGTTACGGGATCACAGACGCACAGATCTAGAAGACTATTTATAATGTGTTTTCGAAGAGGGGAAGAAACGGACAGTGTTGGGTAAGTTCCTCAAATGAAGGAACTAGTCCTAATTCCCGTTATCAATCCAAAATGGAACTAGTTACCATTACAGTTCTTCAGAAGAAAAGGAACTCAAAAGTTCCCAAAAAAATCAAATTCTTCTGAAGTTCTTTTGAAAGTTACCAAAGTGAAGTTTTTGTTTGAATTTAATTGGTTTTAAAATGTTACAAAGCAAAAGATTTAGCGTTAACACAAAGTTCCCTAAAAGAGAACGCGTTCCTTTCGTTCCTATCCAAATCTGGAAATGGACATTCTACCTGCTGAGGAATCATCCCAATATTCACTTTAAAACAACTGAGGCAAACCAGTCAAACCACAGAATAAATCTATCAGAATGGTTGACCATGACGGGAATCCGACCCACACCTGGGCACAATTAACCAGGCAATAAATTTTAACTGAGGGTATGGTTATAGGTAGAGTTGGAGGTTTGAACCTAGTCTGGCATATTGTCATACTCTCTCAATATACTGAATGATGATTCAGTGCACGATGATTCAGTGCAGTGGGGTGCTGATAATCCAGTCTCAGCACGAACGAGAAGAAATATTCCAAAACACAGAGTGAAATTCCCATTTCGAGTTATTTTGAAAATACAATTATTAAATCCATTTTACAAGAATGACTGACTTACCCTGAACCTCAAGTGGTTCTGTAGCTTTAGGGTCGGTTATGCGTCGAAAAATATAGCGCAATTGAATGGCAGCAACGATACCGACCACGAAAACACCAATCCCCATGTGCAAAGTAAAGGTAAGAAAATCCACACCCTAGAAAAAAACAATACTGATAAAGTGGATAGATATAGAGGTGTGAGATATAAAAATACATATACATATACATAACAATATATATATATATATATATAAATATATATATATATATATATATATATATATATATATATATATATATATATATATAAATATATATATATAAATATATATATATATGAATATATATATATATATATATATATATATATATATATATATATATATATTATATATATATATATATTATATATATATATATATATATATATATATATATAAATATATATATATAAATATATATATATATATGAATATATATATATATATATATATATATATATATATATATATATATATATATATATATATGAATATATGAATATATGAATATATATATATATATATATATATATATATAATATATATATATATATATATATATATATATATATATATATATATATATATACATATACATATATATATATATATATATATACTATATACATATACATATATATATATATATATATATATATATATATATATATATATATATATATATATATATATAATATATATATATATATATATATATATAGATATATACATATATATATATACATATACATATATATAGATATATAGATATATACATATATATATATATACATATACA
>OZ023330.1:40229846-40247731 GCA_964007535.1 Brachyptera risi | reverse complement strand
TATATATATATATATATATATATATATATATATATATATATATATATATATATATATATATATATATATATATCTATATATATATATATATGTTGTACCGTGGTCTCGGGTTGACCGCGTATGCTCTTTAGAAGAGAACTGCTATATCAATCTCAGCCAGACCGCATAGAGAATCCCACAGCAAGCAGTGGAACCAGGAACGGAGAACTGACCCAGGCGGCCACGCGGACCGCAGGGCAAACGGTCCAGTGCGCACCGTGATTGGACGGACACCAGGGCCAATCACAGACGACCCTTTTCCATAAAGGGTATATAAACACCGGCCGATGAGCTTCGAGTCATTCGATCTACGCACGCCGAAGACTACGGATCCCCTGAAGATGGCAAGTCACATCTTGCCGAAACGTTGGAGAGACAAAGGATCTTTTAAGATCCAGCAGTTCTCTTCTAAAGAGCATACGCGGTCAACCCGAGAGCACGGTACAACATTCTACTCAATCCGCGAGAACATCCGTCACAACATATATATATATATATATATATATATATATATATATATATATATATATATATATATATATATATATATATATATATATATATATATATATATATATATATATATATATATATATATATATATATATATATATATATATATATATATATATATATATATATATATATATATATATATATATATATATATATATATATATATATATATATATATATATATATATATATATATATATATATATATATATATATATATATATATATATATATATATATATATATATATATATATATATATATATATATATATATATATATATATATATATATATATATATATATATATATATATATATATATATATATATATATATATATATATATATATATATATATATATATATATATATATATATATATATATATATATATATATATATATATATATATATACATACATATATATATATATACATATATATATATATATATATATATATTTTTTTTTTTTTATATATATATATATATATATATATATATATATATATATATATATATATATATATATATATATATATATATTTATATATTTATATATATTAATATATCATATATCAGGGTTGCCAATCGAAGAAAATCAAGAAGATGTTAATGACACCAAAATGTGCTATATCGAAAATCAATCTGAAATATCGAAATATTCAGAATTCCATTCGATATCGAATTGAAATGATGATATTGAATATTGATCAAAATTATTGTTTTTTTTTAGGTCTGATCATGTTTTTAAAGTTGTCAGTAATTAATTTGTGACACGTAGGGTTGGTCATCTGTCTTTCGAAGAGGTGACAGGGTGCTTATATTAGCAGTCACTATATTATAACACCATATATATAATTACCGAGACACGTTTCTCAACGTTAAGAAGGAATACATATTTGTGTCTTGGCAGTAGCTTCACACCGCTTTGTAAACAGAGACATTTCACCATATTTGACAAATAGATATTACGGTAATGATAATATAGGATAATTTGCTTAGATTCTATTTTTAAATGTACAATATAGCTACCGAGATTGGAACGAGTATATGTTGCTAGTCGGCTGCAGAAGTAATGTATCTCTTCAAGATAGTATATATATCTAAAACTGGATAGATCTTTAATCAGGTTTTATAAATAATACGTGGTTTTTACTCACGGCTTTGACAATGTCCGGATTGGAGGCAATGATGGCATTGGGAGGATCACCTACTGGAGTCAAAGCTCCGCCAATATTTGAGTAGATGATCATGCATAGGAGGACCGGCACAGGATACAGCTTTAGTACCTCACATAACCTGCACGACATTAGAAGATGATACTGTTTTTATTTCATACAAACAAAAACTAAACTTGGTTCCTATCCAATGTCTGATTTGAATTTTGATGAATCACATAATGTTTTTACACAAAGTACTCCTTCTCCAAGAAATACGGTTGAGGATAATAATGATAGGCTCGGACGGAACAACACAAAATGGATTTTACCATCCTAAAGGCCCAAAGGAAACAATGGTTTATAATGTTGACTCATATAATTAGACGAGCTTTAGCGAGGATTCAATTTGACATACTAAAAAAAATTGGTGTTCGTTTTTATGTTGTTTTTTTTTTTTTTTTTTTTTTATGTTTTTTTGTCGGTTCTCCACAGGTCTAACGGCTACAGCTATCAACTTCAAACTTTTTTGCGTCATGGTTCCTCATCTAACTTAGATCTGTATAGTTTTGTGGCATTATCGGGTGGTAACTTTTTTTTAATGAATTTTAGAAATTTCAAAAATCCCCATTAGAATAACCCGGAGGAAAATACTTGGAAAATCAAAATTTTTCAAGACCTCTCAAATTTTCGCCGAATATAAAGGAAACTATTGAGCACATTTTGAGAGATTTTTCGCATCAATCGGATGAGAAATAACGAAGAAAACGCATTTATAAAGCATTTTCCCATCAATTTAGGCTATTACGGGAACCAATTAAATCTATAGCAACAAGTGTCACCAATTAATTCAAAACGATTGAAATGAATGAAGAGGAAGGCCGTGACATAACTGATTCTCGTAAGGTTTTTGAACGTTTGGAGTGATCCAAGGTCTGTAGATGTAGATTGGGTTGACAAATTATTTTTCATTCTAGATTTCTATACCCCTAAGCTCGTCTAACAACGCGCATCCCGCGTTTTCCTAGTTTAATGAATTTATATTGGGTTCATCCACACACATGTAATGATGACTAAGATCTATTGGCATCACTGACAGATAAATGAGATATGGGGGGATGAGTAAAAAATCATTTAATCAAATGTTTTCTCTTGTCAAGGAGCCATCCAAGTATTCACCTTATAACGACAAAGGGAGCCACAAAAAACGTCCAGTACGGTCGACCATGGCAGGTATCGAACCTTGGTCTACTGTGGATAATGTTTCTGCTTGCTAGCCACTAGTCTGCCTGATTCAGTTGCAACTTACATAACAAAGAGTGAATAGATTTTTGTATAAGCATTAAATCTTGTGGTACAGTAGTTATTCCTCAATTAAAACAAAGGATGAATAATTAAGACTATTAGAAGTGGCACCTCTTGCTTGTTTTACGACTCCCAAGGCAGTCTTGTCACGAGAATATAGTAAACTATTAAGTTGTATTGTATTGTATTGTATTCAGTCTTTATTGTTGCAATATGTATAATATAGTAATATATTACAGGTTATTATATAATAGAAAATATACAATTAATATTACAATTAGGTGGAGTTCACACTTGAGAAGGTGAACTTCCACCCAAAACCTTTTTTAAAACTAGTGAAAAAAATAATAATACCTAGGATAAAATAATAATAATATTGAGATCAAATAATAGTAACAATAATTTCTATTGAGAATAATGGAAATGTGAAAAGAGGTTGGTAATAATACAGATTGATTCAATGATGATGAACAATTTAATCAGTTATGTTGTGGAAAAATAATATTTGACCTTCTCATTCATTGTTCATATTTTTCTCAACTGTTCTCGTTTGCCTACTTTGCTTCCACATCTTCTCCTACCCTACCGTGCACAACCATTCACAATAACATCACAATAACAATACAACAAAACAAATGCTATGACAATACCACGATGTAGTGATACCAACCTATTTTATCATAATACAGTGGGGTCTCTTTAGAACGTTTTTCTGGGGACCAGACAAAAAAAAACTTACCGGTACTAAAGTGAAAAACTTACTAAAGAAACTATTTAACATGTAGGGGCATATGGATAGGATCAGAAAATAAAACTTACCAAGGTGAAAAATGTACTGAAGAAAAACTTACTAACGAGGTTCTACTGTATAAAGAAGGTGCTCCAACTCCCATACTGATAACATGGATGGTATTTGTGGTTTCCTGCGGTCATTTCAGAGCCAATCGTCCCGATTGTCTGTCGCGATTTACCGGATCCCCTTGTGAACTAGATGTAGATAAGAGTGTCTATGGTACCGGTGGCATTGATGAAATTCTATCATTCTCGTAATCTACTGGGCCACGTGTATAACATTGTTGAGCATTGTTGTTCTGAATAGTTCGATATAGAAGCAAAAGTTGCACTACAGGTAATCAGGACGATTGACTCAGATTCTGACCCCGGAAATATTTCACTTTCAAGACCAGAGTTGGGTCACCTTTATATTATGATAAAATAGGTTGAAATCACTACATCGTGACAATAGTGTTTGATATGCATTACCTGATGGTAACTGGTGTCATCAACAGGACTGTTGTGACATTGTCAAGAACAGAAGAGAGTGAAGCAGTGAACATGCAGAGTGTGAAGATCAGGTGCCAAACACGACCTCCTGTAAGCTGGTACAAAGTATACTCTATTACTGTGTATATTATGGATCCATTTTCCCGAGTAAAATTATAACAGAATTCATAACAGACTGGTGCAAAAGCTTGGCGTAAATATGGAAGAAATACGAATGATGTAAAGATATGTTGAACTGATAATTTGTTGGGATCTAAACTGAACAATAAGGAGTCAAATTATTAGCTGTTAAGGAAATACAAATAAATTACAATACACGACCAGACTGAATTTCTCATGTTCATAAAATCTAAATAGGACAAAAATCAAAAAGTAATATAGGGCCTATAAATATATATAATAAACACGTCATGTGAAAATAGTAATTGCTGTAGAAGCAATGAAATCTAAATGTTTCTAATATTTCTTCATGTTTCAATACGTTTGATGTTGTTCTGTCATGTTTTTGAAAAGGCGATAAAGCACTATACAAGGGTCTTAATCCGCTACATTTCAATGTATTGGCAATATTGACACTATGTTTGGAAATAAAGCATCATAGATGCTATTTTTTCAAAGGTTATTTCAATTGACGACTAGTGATTGACCCACCCACAAACGTCACAAAACAAAACATCCAATCAAATGGGCTGTTTGTTATGTGGGTGAATTGACATTGCCTATCAGAGTATCTCTAAATGACCGCATGAAGTATAGTAATAGGTGGCGTGCTGACAAGCCACGCCTATCACTAGTGGTCAATTGAGTAGTAAACGGGTGATAATAGTTTTCTCTCTCTCACACACACACTTCCCATTTCACAGGTCAAGGAACTCCCACATTTTGATGAAACTTGGTATGAACATCCGTCATTTAAACATATGATTGTGTGCGGCACAATCGGTTGAACCACTTAAGAGAAAAACTATCTTAAAATTTAGAAACTCTTATAAGAATAATCGATAGAAGAAAAAATTGGAATAGTATTTTCTTCAAAGATATTCAAAATTTCTACAAAATTTGATCATATAATAATATCATTCAAGAAGAATGATGGACATTATTCCAAGGCTTCACATAAATTTATTAAATTATATCAGCCGTTTTGAAGAAAATCATTATGATATCTTTTATTTTACTTCCATTAGAGGCTTTCTAATCTGTAACGAAGAGCAACAGGTAAAACTAATTGAATCTCGACGGGTGAAATAAGCAATGGGTGATATAAGCAATACACAAAATAGGAAAGCTGTGACATCAGTTATGTAGTGACATTAGTTTTAAAATCTTGGTATGTGTAAAGCGTTTCATTACATCTCATATAAATATGCCTACATTGCTTATCTCATGCATATCTTGCATTTTCCCATCAGATCATAAGTTAGAATCAGTTTTCACGACTAGAAGAAAGTTGTTTGTTTCTGTGATTTTCGAAGTTTCCACCCAATATTTGTCCCTCACTAGATAGGTGACATTTTTCTCAGTCCAAGTTGCCCTGGTCGCTTTTTTACTCTCATATAAGTTGTGGCCCTGTGGAACCATAGCCCAAATATATTCTTAGTGGAACAATAGTTACCCTATATGCTACGACGGCCAAGTAGTCGAAGATACCAGTCTCCGATAAAATGGCTACGAGAATCATCATCGAAAACAGAAGAAGCAACGTTTCAATATCGATCCATGATATCAATTCGTGCATTGTGGGACGCTACAAAGAAATGAGAAAACACTATTAGCAAACAACTGAAACACTAGGTTTGAATATAATATAATATATATTTATAAATATATATATATATATATATATATATATATATATATATATATATTTATAAATATATATATATATATATTGTCACCCCCCCCCCCCTTCCCCCCTTCCCCCCTCGTCCGCAGTCAAATTATCACTACAGTAAATTGTGCGGAGCATTTATTTTCCATCTCACAATTTTTCACCACTGGGCAAACTGGTTTAATGATAGGATATAGCCAAAGAGAGCAAAAATTGTTCCGTCCTTATAACTTTATGACCATCACTTTTCATATTTCAACATGTATATTTTTGATGTTTTTCATGATAAATAAAGTCTTATATATTATATTATATCTCTAACAGTAACACCTTCCCTCATCTTTCTGTGCTTCGAGATTCAGCCACACACGCTCATTTGCATATGCCTATCCCCTCACTCTACCAATAAGTTAGCTCTTGGGGGGCCATTAGTAATGATTACCCATTATATTGATCTGAATTATGAATTAATAATCTTGAACTAACCTCATTGAAGGCTGCCACAACTGCCACCGACATAGTTGACGCCAGAACAGCAGCTAGCGTCCGATGCACTAACTCGAATATGATAAGTGCATACATCCCGAACAGGATAGCCGCTGCATACAGTAGACCACTACTAGCATTTATTGGATGCAAGTTATATGACATACTGATTGCAATGCTAGCTTCAACATTGCTGTAGAGCTGGACTCGTAGCAAGGATCGAGGTATAGTTCTGAAAAATATAAATTTAATTCATTGTTGTTATATTATACGTTATGTGGTTTGTTGAAAAAACCTCTTGTGCAATCTTTAACTCGACCAATATAGAAAAAAATATATTGAACAATAAGTAAAATAGCTACCATTTTTCTATTATCAAATTGGTGAGAATGTATATCCCATTCTTAAAAACCTACTGTGTCGTATTATAAATTTGATCACAGCTGTCATTCTATTTCTGAAATAATCTTTATTAATAATTTTTTTTTTTAATAACATCGAAACTTGATACAAAATCGTTGTTCCCCAATTAAGGCTATGGATGAAAAGTAGGATCGTTTGGACGGGGCACCACAAGGGCGATCTTACCACCCCATTTTAATTATTCAAAACCAATGAACTTCAACCCAGGACTGCGCTGTTGGTGACCATAACTTTCCGCCGCAGATAAAAGTATTTCAATTTCCGAAAGTCCAGAACACATTATAACATAATTATAACATAATTATAACATAATTATATAACATAATTATTGTACAATAATTTGTAAACAAAAAATAATAATTACAAAATTACACATATAATAGCCCAGTTCTAATAATAATGATAATAATAATAATAATGTTTATTTGATAGCTCAGAAGCCAATTTTTTCACACATTCATTACAAACAATCCAGATGAAAGTCAAGATTAATCTACATTACCATTAACATATTGTGTTATACAAAAACATATTACAATTACAAGTATTTAGGCCTAATTCTTAAATATTAGAGACAAATCATAAGTATTCGTGAGTACTTTTAATCCATTCGACGCACCTAACCTTGAAACATCCTACACTTCTCAAGTTTCTAATGGTGTGGGGCAGCTTATCATACTCTTTCTCTCCTGCATTGAACACAGAATTTCAACAAAATTCAAAGAATTTGAATTCAAAAGAAGAATTCAAAGCATTTGAACACAGAATTTCAAACAAAGAATGTCAGTGGTTGAGTCTGTACGGAACGTGGCCCAGGCACACCGTCATGCTATAACAGATGGACGGCTTGACATTGGCAAAGGTCACTCAGCGACAACACATTCAAGACGTTATTTTAGACAGGCTGTCGTTCTTGCCATTGGATATCGCCATTTGCTTTTCTCCGTTATTTACATTATCGGTGCAGCCACCGTGCTACGTAACCACCGTTACGGTCATTCCTTTAAGGTCCGCGGGCCAACCTTCATCTTGATGACACGGTGTGCGACAATAACTTCTGTTCTCTTTTTTATTATTTTAAATTCGGTCATGTACTACATGACGAGAGCCACTAGTACAGAGTAGTATCGAGGGATTTACAACTCTCAAATTTGGTGTACACCTGATTTCAGATTTCAGGATTTCAGGTTAATTTCAAGTGATTTCAGGGATTTCAAGTGATTTCAGGGATTTCAAGTGATTTCAAGTGATTTCAGGGATTTCAAGTGATTTCAGGGATTTCAAGTGATTTCAGGGATTTCAAGTGATTTCAGGGATTTCAAGTGATTTCAGGGATTTCAAGTGATTTCAGGGATTTCAAGTGATTTCAGGGATTTCAAGTGATTTCAGGGATTTCAAGTGATTTCAGGGATTTCAAGTGATTTCAGGGATTTCAGGTGATTTCAGGTGATTTCAGGTGATTTCAGGGGGATTTCATGGCAAGTGTACACCGGATTTTAGGAGTTGTTAACCCCTCGCATTATATAATATATTCTATGATGATGCTTCTAAATTTCTCAAGTCTCATCTATAGCATTTTCTAGTACAAATTAGGGGTAGAATTATTTTACCAAATATTGGCACAAAAATTGTGTACTTGTTTAATTAATTGATAATTTATTACTGATGAAACTTTATTTACTCAGTTTTTAGGATTTTTTTTTCTCTTTGACAATTTGATTTGAGTGGTTGTGTTACTTTGGGATGTTTGTGACATCTGTGGAGCGTGAGCAAATCGACATGCATAGTCGCTTTCACCTGGAGCTAGGACCCTCAGAGGAAAATAGGCTCCACAATCAGGGCTCCAGAGCTGGTATAGTCTATACTAGAATGCAGACTCTTCCCGAATTGTGTTCAATATATAGGCATATCCCGTACATCAATAAACACATCATTGTAGCATTTTAATAATGTTCTCAAACACAGTACTTATGTACCGGTAGTAATATTTATTTATTCTTATTTTATGTTATATTTTATTCTGTATAAGTTGTATAATCAGTAGTGACTGTCGAGAAAAACTCCAGACACTATCTTTTAATGCTAATCTGTTTTAATAAATGAATAAAATAAATGAATAAAATAACTGAATGAATGAATTAAAAGAATGAACTCACATCACATCCAGTGATCCAAATAATTTTGACATCTTCTCTTGAGCAACAATGTCCAGAAGCTCTTTTGGTACCAAGGAAATTAACCATGGTGGAGATGAAATAGCCTAACACAAATAACATAGTCATAACATTTAATTAACAGATCATGGTTTTTCTAAAGTAAACATTAAAAATATGTTTAAGGATCATGTCATGAAAATATATACTAATTCCTAAATAATCATTTTAATCATTTCAGAAATCATTTCTAAATAATCACTAGCCAAGGCATTAAGGTATCAAAATTCTAGGACTACAAAAACAGATATAATTTGTATTCCTTCAGTTTATTCAAGAGTCAATAACTAGTCAACTGCCCAAATAACATTCAGGGGTCACGGCTCAATATATGTGATGAAATCAGATTGCTCCCGAGTTTTATATTATTTATTAGATGAGCGATAGCAAAGACTCCATCTTATAGATGGACTCCATCTCACTCTTATAGAGCTTTGTCTTTTTTTTAAGCACTCCACAGGTCGTACGGTTTGACTGATCTACATGAAACGTTTTTTGTACACTTAAACTGATCCAACTTGGAACTGTATAGTTTTCGGAATTAATCGATTGAACCAATTTTGAGATTATTTATTTATATGGGGTTCAACGACGCACTCTACTGATGACTACGATCTATTGGCGTCGGTGAATGATTTATGAGATGGTGGGATGATGAGATGAGAGGTTATTTTATTAGATGTTTTTGGATAAGTATCCATTCTGGTATTGACCTGAACGACAGAGGTAAACCACGAAAAACCCCTGTCAGGATGGTCGACCATGGTGGGAATCGAACCCCGATCTCCTGAATGAAGGTTCAGTGTATTAAACACTCGGCCACTCGTCTCAGTTGAGAAATATCATCTCAAAGTTTCTAAAAGCCCCAAAAGATTGGGCTGAGCAAGAAAATTTGAGAAATAAAATCACTCCAATTGTTTTCTGAATGTGATCACGACAAATTTTTCACACCATAGCAAATTTGTATGCAATTTGGAGTGGTTGTTTTGAAGAGAAAAATTCAATTAACCGTTTTTATTGATAAAATATATAGAAACAATAGCCTAATTATGTGGCCAAGATTCATCATTCACTGCTTTCTAGATTCGATATTTGCTCTACAATGAAATAATTTTTAAATGCATCAAGGTGTGTAGAATACCAGAGTCGATGAATTAGCAAAGGTGGAACTACTTCGACTCTTATTACACCTTATTCAGATATCTCGCTCATCTTACAACGCATGCTGCGTTTGCCTATGGTAGTTTGTAGTTGACTTCGTTATATTACAGGAGAATTAGTTTAACGTCGCATGTGTGTAAGATAATGGAAAGGGTGGTTATAAAGAGAGAAGTGGAGAAGGTAGATGAACGAAGGGGTATTTCAGAAGTGCAGTGTGGGTTTAGGAAGAGGTATTCATGTGAGATGCAGCTGTTGGGTTTTGCAGGAGAGTTGGCAGGGGTGGTTGATAGGAGGGAGGGGGTGTGTTGATGCAGTGTTTTTAGATTTTGAGAAGGCTTTTGATAAGGTAGATCATACTACATTGTTAGGGAAGTTGAACCTGTATGTTGGAAATGTTGGGTTGGTTAATTAGAGTGGAAACTTTCTTCAGGATAGAGTGCGAAGAGTTCGGGTAGGTGTCGATATTCCTGGTGGGCCAGGAATATACTTGGACTATCCCCGTGACCTAAATGTACATTCAAGTTTGTCACATTACCTCCACAAAGACAATGTCTTTCTGCGTGAGTTTCGACAAGTTTGATTGTATTACTGCGAATCTGTTCGTCTCATTTGTTATTTGTACTCTCTCCAGCCATATTGTGAGCCGTTTTGTTGTCGGAGTAGTATTGGTAAATGGTGGCAAGAATGGACCACTTAGACTAAGAACTATGTCTTTATAGGTTGGTTCTAAAATGTAGAAGCCTAAAAGATAAGTATGTTAAGGGAAATATTTGTTAGGCTGGAAACCAGTATTTTCTCATACCTTGAATGAAAACATTTATTTCAATTGCAACATTTCAATTAGCAGTGGTCGGTCGCTGTCAGCTAGTATCAGTTATTCAATAGTTGTTTCCTACCCCTACCCAACATAGCTTGTAGTTGACCTGTATCATTCTGTCCGTTTAGCCGGAAGGTCCTATCTCTCAGTGGCGGCTAGTGTGTAGATATACTGCAGAATGGTAGCACTCCTTTGCCAAATGCTATGCTATTTTTTGACCAATTTATCTTGAGTAGATTATTTCTTCCATTTCGTATAATGTTTATTTTCTAGCAATCATTGTTGCCAAATACAGCAACACAAATTATTAAAAACCAATTATTTGCAAAACGTAAACGTTATTATTCATTGTTAAACATCCGTGGCTTCGGATGCATCAGATAAACTACGCGCCACCGAGTAAAATAAGTGAAAAATTTGTTTTATATTGGGGTTTAACGACGCACTATACTGATGGCTACGATCTATTGGCGTCGGTGGATGATGAATGAGATGATGGGATGATGAGATGAAAGGTTATTTCATTAGGTTTTTTTGGATGGTGGGAAGGAGTCGGTCGTGGCCTGTTGTTAAGGAACGATCCTAGTATCAACCTGAGCGACAGAGGGAAACCACGAAAAACCCCTGTCAGGATGGTCGACCATAGCGGGAATCGAAGTCCGGTCTCCCGAATGACGGTTCAGTGTGTTACCACTCGGCCACGCGTCTCGGTCAGTAAGTGAAATCGTCAAGCTGATATTTGGGCGTGGGTTTGAGTCCCTCATCGTACGGCACGGGTTGCCATAAAGTCTTTTCACCTATTATCACTTCATCGATCGTCATCACCTGCTCATGCGTATCCCCACATAAAATTAGCAGTTGGTGGGGTCATAAAGCACCATTAAAAATTCATTAAATTGCTTCAAATGTAGTTTTAAAAATCTTGATAACCGGCACCACCACCAACATATATAATAGAACCAGAAAATGCAATGTATTCAGAGAAACTCAGATGTATCAAATATGTCAAATGCATTCATACGACAAAAGAGACTGATTAGTAATTACGGTTTGCTAATGGCCCCACCAACAGCTAGATTATTTGGGGTTACTATCATGATACTATCTAGTTATAATTAGTAGTGATACATTGGGGAACTCGGATACCCGCGTCAGGTACGGGTAATGCATTACTCGGGTATTATCATAGTATAAAGAGAACTATTATATAGCGTCACTCCTACACCTATTCAAAGGAACGACAGCATGAATCTTGCGAACGAAAGCCGTCTCAGGCAACACAGACATTTCTTCACCCCCTCTTCAGTTGTCATGCAATTACACTCACTGAGAATAGTTATATCTCTGATCGAAGTGTTTTGGGAATGGACACAAACTGACCGTCATGACCAAGGTGCTAAATTGAGGGTTACGTTAGTTTGCTGGTTTGACATGGTGTCTTCACTTCCCATCCCTCTCATGTTAAAAGTATGTACCAATTTACTGGCCAAATCTTTAGAAATACTGACCTGCGTAGTGTAGTAGTGATAAAAGGAACTAACTTTGTTCACAGATACACTCAAAATGACGTTTACTTTTGCTTAGTATAGTCTGAAAACAGTCTGTTATGAAGTATACCCATTAAGTGAATAATATCCTTACGGATGGAGTGGCATAGTCCTGGTTAAACAGTCTGCAGACCTTTGTAGTGTTACGCCTGGTAATCCTGCTAGGAGCGCTGTGATCACCAAGAAATTATCTATGGTAAAACTGAGATAGTGAGGTTAAATTGTGCATTATTTGAATTGTGAAGTAATTCATAATAACGCAAGTTATATTGCACGTAACTTACATCTAGACGATTCATATGTGTAATCAAAATCGTGTGAGAAGTCCGCACGCCCCAAACAAATAAGTATTTATATTTGATTTGATTGCATTATCAATAAATATTTTTTTATATATTGGGTTTTAACGACGCACTGTAATGATTACTAAGATCTATTGGCGTCGGATGAATGATTAATGAGATGATGGGATGATGAGATGAAGGTTTTTATGGGTAGTGAGAAGGATAGTGGGAAGGAAGCGGTCGTGGCCTATATTGTGGGAACCATCCCGGCATTAGCCTAGACTACAGAGGGAAACCACGAAGAACCCCTGTAAAGATGGACGGTGGCGGGGATCGAACCGGGTCCGATATGTCCCTTCACCTTCCGGGTCACATGAAGCAAGTGAGCTAACCACTCAGTTACTGTGCCGGAAAATATATCCTTCTTCATAAGTCTACTTCCACTTCATATTGGATGCCAATATGCACTGCATCTTGTATGCAAATATTTGAGGTATGTAGAAGGCATGACATCAAGTTTGTACAAAACAGCGCTATAGGTAGACCAGCGATCGGTGGAAGTACTCGAGATATAGAACGAGATTGAGAGCCGAGACAAAACGCCTTATCAAGCCGGCAAACCAACGAAATCCTCAATTGCATCCTCCACCTATCGATATAATTTTCTTCAGAGATTCTATTTGAATAGTTTATAATCAATCAATCAATCAATCAATTACACAATCAATGAATCACGATCACTGAATCGAATATCTCATACAATAAAATGGTAAATATTAGTTTCAAAACGCTTCTGGTTCTTGAGTTTGTTTTCTATAGTCCGAGATGATGAAACAATGAGCCTAATTTGTTTGAAAAGGATACTTCGTACTTGGTTTTCAGGCACAGCTACTAAGTGGACATTGACTTCGTTGATCGCTTTCACCATCAATATAATCTGTAAAGTAATATTGAAATCATCAAAACATTGTGATTTTATTATCTATCTACTTTTTTTTATTGTCACAAGAAAAGAATGAATAACAGATACACTCACAGTACACACTCGAAAAGATCTACAAAGCCTTTGAAAGGCTAAAAAAAACATAAAGAATTAAAAATCTTAAGTCGTGAAAGGCTTCAAAGATTCCAAGCCCATGTGACAAACCTTTTTATTTGATGATTGATTTTCAATTGAGGTTAATCCATAAAGTATGAACACATTATCTTATGCTCAGTTCTTGGATTTCAGTTCATCTCTGAATCGACCTTGGATTAATCAAAGTTCATATTAAAGTGGTTGATCAGCATGGAAACCGATGTATTTCTATTTGACTGATTGTAGGTTTGATACAAACCTCAAGATTCGTAGGCCTACTTTGATATATAAATAACCCTTGATCCACTTACCGGCAGACTTTCCAACTCTATAAAATTGTTTTGATGAAAGTGCATGGAGAGCATGACAATCGGAAAAATATCTTGCTTCTATAGCAATGATATACAACTTACTTCAACATAATTGATAAATACGTACTTCAATATTGCACAAACTGATGGCACTTGCTACGTAGATAGCTTTCAAAGATGCAACAAAAATGAATTATAGCTGTACTTGAAAACTAGTCCTTGAAAAGTTTTGGATGAACTTGGAACTTCTTTTCATCACATATGTATCATAGATGAAAGAAAGATATCACTAATATATTACAATAATTGGATGAGCGAAGCGAAGACTCAATTTCGCCATACCCGAAAAAAAGTGCCTTTTTTCCGCGCTCCACAGGTCAAACGAAAATTCAAAATCAGTTGAAACTTGGCATACAGAAGTGTCATTATCTAATTCGATACTGAATAGTTTTGAGGCGCAATCGGTTGAACAACTTCTGAGAAAACTCATTTTGAAGTTTTCAAAAATCCCATTAGAATAACCCAGGGGAAAATATTCGTGAAATAATTTTCATCAGAAACATTTCAAATTCTCAGGAAATTTCAATATGATGATTATACACATTTATTCGAACTTTCACTCAAATCGAATCAGCCGTTTTGATGTAAAAAAATATATAATGTAATTTTTGTGAACCACTCAAAGCTATGAAGATACCAATCAAATCCAAGCCACAGGTGTCACCTCTTAAATGTAAACGATTAAAACAAAGCCTTCTTTATTATCATAGAAATCAATTGAATAAGCGAAGCGAAGACTCAATTTCACCATACCCGAAAAAAAGTGCTTTTTTTTTTTTTGTTCGCGCTCCACAGGTCAGACGAAAATTCAAAATCAGTTAAAACTTGGCACACACAAGTATCCTTATCTAATTGAATACTGTATAGTTTTGAGGCAAGATCGGTCGAAACCACTTCTGAGAAAACTTATTCCAAAGTTTTCAAAACTCCCATTAGAATGACCCAGAGGAAAAAATTCGTGAAAAATATTTCATCCAAGAGAATTCAAATTCTCAGGAAATTTTAATCTGATGATGATACACATTATTCCAAACTTTCATTTGAATCGGACCAGCCGTTTCGATGTAAAAAAAATATATAATGTAATTTTTGTGATTCATTCAAAAGCTATTAAGATACCTATTAAATCAAAGCAACAAGTGTCATCATTTATAATTGTAAACGATTTAAACAAAGCCTTCTTTATCATCATATAAATTATCAATGGAAAATAAGATGGCAGTGAAGTAATGGTTTGGATCTCAAGGTGTATATATACATAATAACCAATCCAAAGATGAGTTGATATGTTCCAGCTCATTCAGCAACGCGGAAACAAATAGCGCGTTTGCCTAGTGATGGAAAATAAGATGGCAGTGATGTAATGGTTTGGATCTCAAGGTGTATATATATATATAACTAGTCAAACGCGAAATATGCGTTGTGAGATGAGCGAGGTATCTGAATAAGGTATAAAAGTCCTTGAAGTAGTTCTACCCTTGCTACTTTATCGACTCTGGTATTCTACACACCTTGATATCTGAATAAGCTATAAAAGTAGTTAAAGTAGTTCTAATCTTGCCACTTCATTAACTCTGGTATTCTACACACCTTGATGTACTACAATTTTTTGATGAGCGTAGCGAAGTCTCCATCCCACTCTTATAGGGCTTTGTCTGTGTGTTTTTTTTATTTTTTTTTTGTTTGTTTGTAAGCACTCCACAGGTCGCAAGGGTTGACTGATCAACATGAAAATTTTTTTGTACACGCAAACTCATCCAACTTAGAACTGTATAGTTTTTGGAATGAATCGGTCAGACCGATTTTGAGAAAAATCATCTCAAAGTTTATAAAAACCCCATAAGATTTGGCTGGGCGGAAAATGTAGAAAAATAAAATCTCTCCAAATGGGATGAAATTTTCTCTAAATGTGTAAACATGGATTTTACACATTATTACGATTTTGGAAGCAATTCTGATCACAGTCGTTTTGAAGAAAAAAATAAAAATAACTGATAATATTCATCAAATATACCATACAAATTGTGACAGAATTAAGTTGTTGAGATTTACTGCTTTCTAGATTCAAGAGTTGACCAACAATGAAGTATTTTTTATATGCGTCAAGGTGTGTAGATTACCAGAGTCAATAAAGTGGCAAGATTAGAACTACTTTAACGACTTTTATAGCTTATTCAGATATCAAGGTGTGTAGAATACCAGAGTCGATAAAGTAGCAAGGGTAGAACTACTTCAACGACTTTTATACCTTATTAGGATATCTCGCTCATCTTACAACGCATATTTCGCGTTTGACTAGTATGATATATTTGATGAATATTATCAGTTATTTTTTTTTTCCTTCGAAACGGCTGATTGGAATTGCGTACGGAATCGTGAAAATGTGTAAAATCTATTTATACGCATTTAGAGAAAATTTCATCCCATTTGGAGAGATTTTATTTTTCTACATTTTCCGCCCAGCCAAATCTTATGGGGTTTTTATAAACTTTGAGATGATTTTTCTCAGAATTGGTCTGACCGATTCATTCCAAAAACTATACAGTTCTAAGTTGGATGAGTTTTCGTGTACAAAAAAAAATCATGTCGATCAGTCAACTCTTGCGATCTGTGGAGTGCTTACAAACAAAAAAACAAACAAAAACACACAGACAAAGCCCTATCAGATTGGGATGGAGACTTCGCTACGCTCATCAATAACCAATCCCAAGATAAGGTGATATGTTCCAGCTCATCCATCAACGCGGCAACACATAACGCGTTTGCCTAGTATACAAATATACTCAACCATATATGCCCAACCACACTATACCTTCACTAATAGTCCCCATTATATCAGCACCTCTATCTAAACAAACTTCCTCCCTCTCACACAAATTCAAACGCCCGCACTTTCTTTGATAACAACCTTGAGTCCTTCCTAACCAAACATCCTTTTTACAGCCTCTCAGAATACCTCGACTATGATATCCCTCCACATTAACCTAACTCCCCCTCAACTTACTCTTCTCAAAATTGTAAACAATCCTCAACATAGTACTACTTCTCATTATAGGTTATCATTATAATAATAATTATTACTATATTCATAACTATTTTTATATTCTATTATTATTATCATTGTTATTATTACTATTATGCTCTGGTGATACCCATACTATGTACACTGTATTGGTCCACGGGGCGATAATAAATGCAAATACAAATATACTACAACCAGGATACTCCACTCTATGGTGCCAGAAAAAATAAATTCGCCCTGCACACTTCCAGATCTACGTCATGCAATTAGTTCTTATTCCTACCACTGTAGCTGCTGGTTGAGAGCTAGCCTTCAGCAGCACAATCCAAGACGCTTTAAGCGCATTGT
>OZ023330.1:40179846-40224846 GCA_964007535.1 Brachyptera risi | reverse complement strand
TCTATGTGGTTATTATAAATCCTTTCTCGACCTAGATCTGCCTAGACCTAGAGGTTCCTTGACCTCCTCGACTCTGGCTAGTTTCAAGTGAAAATTTCTTTCTTCCTGTCGCTTATCCAGTCCTGTCGGTGACGATTTTCGCAAAAGGGCCAGGGGTGGCCGGCGACGCTACTTTTGGTGTTCCCACGGTGTTTTTAGCCCACAATTTTGACAACGATTTTTTGCGGATAATCACATTTTCCCCCGCTCTAGAGGTGATCAACAGCCGACCGAGTCCAGAAACGGCATCGTGCTACCGCACTCCGATTGACCGCCACCAGACCGAGCACGGGCAAAAAACCAGCCCCTTCCAGGCCAAACTGGTGCCCAGATTCCGTCGAGCGGGCACTTTTCGGACAGGTCTCGCCGACAGTGTTCACGTCGTTTGAATCTGACGGTTCGATCGCCCGCAACATCACCGGAAATGATAACAATCTACGGCAGCCACGACCGACACCTTCGCTCGAAAAATGGATTTTCCGGGAACAGTTTGGCGGATCGTCAAGACCTATGTGCCGGTCGTCACCGCGAACGATTCCGCCCACCCGATCGACCGCCACCGCATTTTTGTCGTTGTGAACACGGCCGACACCATTTCACCTCCGCAGCGTGGTCTTGGCCCACCCATATTTGACTTTGCTTCTTCTCTGCAACTGACCGAGCACTAATTATGGAACTTGTAGCACTGATTAGTGATTCTGAGGAAACAGCATCAATTATTTGCATTTCGGAATTAGTGCTACATGTGGGGGGCCAGCGGGAAAATGCAACCCCCCCCCCCATTTTTGAATTGGATTCCTCTCTGCAACTAACCAAGCACTAATTCTTAAACTTCTGATTATTTGCACATTCTCAGAATTAGTGCTGCATGTGGGGGGGGGGTGCAGGTTCACGAACCTCCTATAGCAACCCCTTTTTTGAAATGCGATTTCGGAGCAGAAGGAGGGCGGCACAAACGAAAAATTCAACGGCACAAACCGGCACAAACGTAGCACAAACGGTTGGCGTGGTCAAATATTCAATTTTGTGAAGCGGGGGCTAGTGTACCTTTAGCACCCCCTTTTTTGAAATGCCATTCCGGGATAGAAGGAAGGCGGCACAAACGAAAATTTCAACGGCACAAACTGGCACAAACGTAGCACAAACGATTGGCGTGATCAAATATTCAATTCTGTCAAGAGGGGGTGCTAGTGTACCCTTAGCACCCCTTTTTTTGAAATGCGATTTCGGAGCAGAAGGAGGGCGGCACAAACGAAAACGGCACAAACCGGCACAAACGTAGCACAAACGATTGGCGTCATCAAAAGTTTGAGATTATCGAAAGGGGGTGCTAAGGGTACGCACGCACCTCATAATAATGCATATGTATGAAAACAAAAAGGGGGAGAATATTATCAATGCCATGAATGTCCAAAAGATCAATGTTATAAGATTGCATCACATCTTCCACCACTACAACAATACATTGCAGTACATTATACATCAACATAATAGTAGGAGAGTTTGAACCATATTATCAATGTATTACCTGTTGTTTGTAATGTTGTGATTGTGTGTTGTTATGTGTATATGGCGCATTACAATAATCTTCTTGTGGTTAATGTACAAAAAAACTGGCTTCCAAGCTATTTAATGAATGAAATAATAATAATAAAAAAATAACCAATGTCAATTGAGATCGAATATATATTCTACTAAAGTAGACCAATGGTTAATATAGGTTGGTGTCAACAGGTTGGTGTCACTATACATCGTGGTATTGTACAGAACGTGAATGATCACAAAAAAAGTTAGCATTGCAAGATACGGATTTAATAAACACTTCATCGGGTGTAAAGAATAATTGCACTCAATACGAATGAGTTGAATTTAGTTTTAAAAAAATGACACGTTGAAAAATTCCTTGACACAATTTAAAACCAGATATTTTCAACAATTAATTTTATCTCACCACGAATCAAAACATACACATATCATGTGACGTGATGCGAATGCTCATTATGAGCAGGGCCCCATTAGGGCATAGGCCCACGAGGCCCGGACCTAGGGCGGAAAATTCGTAAGGGGCGGAAAATTCCCAGGGGCGGAAATTCTTAAGGTACTTAAGGTATTTCTTAAGGGCTCCTCAAAAATTGAATAATAATTGAATATATTTTCGAAAATCGTATATTCTGCTCATATAATAGGCCTACATATTCACATTTTGATATGCACGGAGAGAAATAAAACCCTGATTATGGTTAGATTATAGCCTGAAATTCGGGTTGGAATAGCCAGAACGTGTCGCCGCTATAGGGACTGCACAACGTATGGCTAAATCAGTCAAACTAGTCTTACAATTATTTTCAACTCTATGTCGACAAACATTCTGTTAGAAACGGACAATATCAGTCGCAGAACATTCAGTATAATATTCAGCAACTAGACTGCCTCATGTGTTGCCTAACGTTTGGTCAAACATTGAACTATATCAAGGTCAAAGCTGCTGTCGCATTGACAAATATTTTACTACATTCAACTGAACGTTTGACGAGAGCTTGAATTAGGTAGTTGAACGTATTGCGAAATCAAATAATCATCAGGTTGGATTAAGAAGGAATTAAGGTTGTGTGACGAAAACATTATACAACATCAGTAATATCTAGCAAGATCAGACTAATATGATGCTATAATAGTAATTGATAATTGGAAGTTCAGCAAACGGTGTGCTATATCAGTAAAATGTCCTTCAGATCCGCATAACTTGTCTTACTGGATTAGTAATGCATTCTTCAAAACTAAACAACGTCCAGGTAGATCAGTGATACGTTTGATAAAATCTGATAACTGTTATACTAGCCTCCTGACTCATTATGCAAAACCAAACAAACGTTGTACCACATCAGTGAAATGTCTTACAGAATCGGATGAACGTTACCCTGGATGTATAATTCATCCTGCTCACTTTGGCTAAATCAGTGAAACATTATCCTGGAATAGTATATTATTTTGCAGAATTAAACAAACGTTGTTCTAGATCAGTGAAATGTCTTGCAGAACCAGATAAATGCCACACTGGATTAGTAATTCATTCTGGAAAATTGAGCAAATGCTTTGCTGAATCAGTGGTATGTCTTACAATGTATGATAAATGTCATGATGGATTAGCAAGACTTCATGCAGAACGAACTAAACGTTGTGGTAGATCAGTCGAATGTCCTACAGAATCAGATAAATGTTATGGTACAATAGTAATTTATTATATTGAATCAAACAAACATTGTTCTAGAAATGTTATTCATCTAGCAGAATCCAAAAATTGTTGTATTTTATCAATAATTATTTCTGGAAAATGAAACAGATTATAAAGCATAATAAATGGCCGCTATATGTGCATAAAATCATCAGTTAATTGAAGGAATTGGGGAAAGAAGTGCAGAAGTCAGCTATGCCCCAGCAATCTCTTCACAAACCAATCACAATGGTTATTTCTTCAATTGCCTTGGGTGGATGCAGGAAGTTGCATTTTGGTATCACTACTATATGCAATCAACAACACATTGTGTGAATATACAATAATTTATTATCAAAACATTGGCAATTACAGTAATAGTAGGCCTATAGGCCACTCATTGAACTTTGGTCGATAACACCGTAATTACTTACAGATAAAACACTATAAAATACTGATTTGAAATCTCAATAATATATATGTATAGGTGATAAAAATACACCTTATTGTAAGTTTCGATATCACAAAACTCAGTCAGAATTGGTGAAAGTAGTTCACATATAAAATGATTAATAACAAGACTGATTTAAGGAACTGTATGACTATTTGGCACTGATTAGCTATGCAATGTATAAATTAACACAACATGCATTACAATTATACACAGATGAATTATTACAAATTACAATTCAACATTCACATATTATATTGATTCACTCGATTCCATCACGAGATACACTAAGAACTGAAGGTGATTCCTTCCAGCAGATATTTCAAAAATATCGTGTTCATCATGAATAGTATGCTAAAAATATACCTTATTGTAAGTTTCACTATCACAAAACTCAGTCAGAATTGGCAAAAATAGTTCACATATAAAATAATCAATAACAAGACTGATTCAAGGAACTGTATGACTATTTGGCACTGATTAGCTATGCAATGTATAAATTAACACAACATGCATTACAATAATTATACACACATGAGTTATTACAAATAATAATTTTACATCGACATATTATATTGATTTACTCGATAGTAGATGATTTTCGTTGAGGGGACCCAAACGTGAGCCTGCTGGTTGCCTATGCTGCCAGTGTTGAATTTACTAAATACATGTACCTTTTTCTGGAGAGGGGCTGAACATGATTCATGAACATAAGGATGGTATACATGCAACTTAGACCCCAACTTTCCTTATGTCACAAGATTTGGGAAAAAAAATAGTAAAAAAATATATATATATGCCTATATAGGCCAATATAAGGCTGTGAGTGTATGTATGTAGGCCTATATAGGCCTATGGCTCATTTCATTATTCGAATTCAAAAAAAAAATAAGTTCAACCAAAATCCACTGTGATGTAATGTTTATAACAGCAACAAAAACATCTCCTAATTTTTTTAAAATAGGTTTTGTCCAGTAGTTCCCGAGGAAGAAGGAACACGACTACAAATAAATTAGTACGTATTGAGATATTGCAGGTTAAAAGTCGAGGTAAAAATCTATAATGGCCTCAATTCATTACCAAAATTGAAAATTTTATAGAATATTTCAATACGTCCTATGATTTTAGTACCGGTATCAATATTTCCCTTTTTTTTGTGATTTTGTGTCGAATTTATTGTAGGTCTACTGTTGTCAATTGCTGATTGTAGTGTTCATTGTATCGTATTGTGAGTATTGGGTTATATAGTACGATAATTGGCTCATTTTGACTTGCTCTACCGGTTTATGGAGTGCTTAGTTATGCCACGTCCAAGATGCATTGAGGGAGGGTTGCGTTGGTTTGCCGGTTGGAGATGGTGTCTTCACTTACTATCCCTAACATGTTGAAAATATGTTCAAATTCACGGGCCACATTTTAATAACTATCAATCGTGCGTAGATAGGTACCGAAGTGATAAAAGGAACTAACTTTACGTTTACATCAGCTCAGCTAATAACAGCTGTCATGAAGTTTGCCAGCCTGTCATGAAGTTTGCAAGCCTGTCAGCCGTTTTTGAAAAACAACACTAGATAGGGCAGCGATCAATGGTCCTCAGAAAAGTACTCATGAAATGAAATGTGTTTTCGAATGAGTGAAGTCACCATCTCCAACCGGCAAACCAATGCAACCCTCAATGCATCTTGGCCACATCCTATGGAAAAATAAAACTGTCTTTATCTACCCATCTACTGGTATTTATCAGAATCCAGTAAGAGCTTACCAAGGCCAGTGGAATTCAGGAGTTATTTTCGTGCGCGGCTGTTCTTCGGACGCTTGCTTCTGATGAATTACGCTGTCTTTTCCCCAACGTTGAATACACGTCAGGTGGAAGAAGCAATAACAGTTTGAACAGCTCCATATCGCGTCGTTCCTCTTGACAGATGCAATACAGATGAGACATGTCGCCGCACCAGATTGAAACGCGTCGTCCAAGAACAGCTGAGTACGTCCAAGGTCTTCGCTCTTGCCTCCCAGCTGCGAATAGGGCTTGAGCACGGAGCCTGTAGACAATGTTATCATTAGAAGGGTGGCAATTAGTAGAGGGGACACAAACAGGAACATGGATGTTTGCAGTATGACACTTCATGAAAAAATGACAGACCATAGATAGAGGCTTTTCTGTTTCAACAAAAAACCACAAAACAAATAATTTAAGAAAAAATAATAATGTGATCAAGTGTTCAGAATAAATTGTGTTTTCAAGTATTTAACGACTTATTGATAGAGCTGCTATGTGCAAGATGACCTTTGTAAAGTGAGCGTCATGAGTAGACCGGTATTGTACGCATAAAAAACATAGCTTGTGGCTTGATAACTAGGATCTATAAGGGTAACTAGGCCTATGTCATATTGAGCATCTCAACATTTTAAAATTGAATTTGTGAAGACTTTGGTCGTAGGCCTATGGGTGCAATTTTCTAAGCGAACTAGTAACATTGTTTCCATACATTCACAAATCATCATATTTGATTGATTGATAATTGTTTATTATTATTGTTTGCTTAACGACCCCACCAACAGCTAGGTTATACGGGGGTTGATAATTGTTTGCTTAACGACCCCACCAACAGCTAGGTTATACGGAGATACGAATGAGCAGGTGATTATGAAACTATGATGTGACGATAAGTCACAGTTTGCTAAAAAAATAGTAATGACATGACATTTCAATGACATTGAAGTAGGTAGGGCTGATACATGGTAGGCCTCTTTGAATTAATATAGTTATGAAATTAATAGTGTTTCTTAAATTATAGTAGGCCTACCGATAAGCCTACATTTGTCAAAATGTGCTAATACTGGTTTTATTTTCCATCAAAACATGGTACTGTAATCAATGCTGCTACCTGCTAAGTACCATACTAAATTTAGTGTTGTCGTGAACAGTAACGAGAAATACCGTATGACAAACAATTTGTAAGTTCCCAAGTTTACGGTTAAGTTTAATCGTGAATGAGCCTTGATGATGCACTACTAGGCCTATCAAGTCAACAGCACAGATCTACAAAACCAAAATGCAATTGGAGCCTGTAGGCTACCGCCCAGGGTTGTGTTGTTAACTTACAGTTTCTTGGATAGCTTGGCCCAAGTTCGTCAAGTCTTCATGTTTCTTCAAAAATTTGGCTTGAGGGCCAAATTTGGGTACTAGCTGACGTACTATGTCTAGGGTCAGAGTCTCAAAAGCCTCTTCATCTATTTCTTCTTCTGCAAAATAAGTCACAAAGTTAACCTAGGTCTGAGTTTTAGACTTACTCATAGAGCTTATATCAAGCCAGGCGTACTCAAATGTTCATCATAATTCAGAACGGTGGTTAGGCCTATATGGGTGTAGTCTGATGAATTAAAGTTATTAATAATTACCTTGAAACCTCGGCGTGTAGGATTCGAAACCCTACTCCAACAACAACCCTCGTACATAATCGTCCATCTTGAACGATGCACTTCACAAGTCACAACTTCGCAGCTGTTCGCGTTGCATATTGGCACACAGCGCATGCGTTAAATGCCTCCTACGCTGACGTTAGTCAAAAGAGTCGAACGTTTGTATATAAAACAGCATAGCGTTATAATGGTTGCACGTTATCAGGTTGTATCAGCAAAACATTAGGAATCGTGCTAAACAACTGTCTAAGAAACAACTTAACAACGCATGACTGCTTCGATGACCGTCTCTTGTAGTAATTATAATGTACGATTAGACGCTTCGATCTGCCATCCAACTAATTAGAAAAGTTATGAGTTTTAGCCACCACGCGGGGAACGCCTTTTAACATAATATTCCTCCAACAATCGAATAGCTATATAAACTAGCAGAACGACTAACTGATACAGTAAAATATTTACATAATTGAAGGAATATTAGGGTATGTGCATAACAGTCGTCTAGCCTAAGAATTATCAACATTTGACTGGTTCGATCGGCTGTCTCCCGCATCATTAATGGTGTGCGATAACACGTTTCCAACTATCATCCGACTGCATTAGAATAATTGAGGGAAATTTGAAATTCCAGCGTCAATTGTCACAGCAACTTCTACATATGCAGGTAGGCTATGAAACGTGAAATAGAAACTGAGAATGACTTTCAGTTTTTAGTTAGAAAGCACCCTCAAATAACAGTACTGAAGTGGAAATCATATAAAAAAGAAAGAAACTGGGTTCACAATTACATAAGATCTATAAATAATCCAATTTTAGCATGATTTCACCAAAAAAACACTGTAAACGTACGATTTTGGATGGAAGTGCCACAGTGTAAATGCCACATTTATTTGTTTCTCTTCAACATAAAAAAAAATTCAAAACTTTTCGAAATTCCAAATTTCGACTCTTTTCCCACCAAGATTTTTTAATAGGGATTTTTTAAATGGTATATCTCGTTTTCCAAGTAAATTGTTTGGCCGATATTGCCCTATCACTATAGGCCTACAAATTATCACGTTATAATGACGCTTTGAAAAAAAATCATGTTTGTTGATTACAATTGTATACTGCCGGACTGTAGTGCACACAAAAAAAACAGAGAAAGTGCCATACGACTTGCATGGAAGTCTTCGCTAGAGCTCATCTAAAATCGTTCATCCAATCTTGCCATAAGTTCATAAAAAACATTCTGTCGAGAAAAATATTATACTGATGTTAGTAGAACGTTTTACTGCGTATACATCCCAAGTATCCACACGAACGTTCGTTCATCCTAATCGAATGTTGTACGGAACTTGGAAAATATTTTGTTCGATGGATCAGTAGCTATCAGTTCAGTGAAACGTCTGTCTGGACCGTCTGGCACTCAGTACACTTACTTTTCACAACATTAGCAGAATATTACACACCAAGTTTCTGTGACGAGATGAAAAAGTTGTTTACATAATCTTATGCAATACTACCTAAACGTTGGGCATATGTTGTGATCTCTCTAGTAGTATGCACAACATCTAGCAGATTAGTACAATATTCTACCAATAGGTTAGTTTAATGAAACGTCTGTCTAGACCGACTGACACTCAGTACACTAATTTTGTTCAACATTGGCAGAATATTATACAAACCATGTTTCTGTGACGACATGGAAAGTTGTTCAAATAATGTTATACAATGCTACCTAAACGTTTGGCATATGCTGTGATCTCTCTAGTAGTATGGAAAACATTCAGCAGATTAGTACAATATTCTACCATTTTTTTGATAAACATGTTAGTAAAATCTGTTTGGCTAGTTAAACAGTGCAGGTTGGATAAAATCTGAACAACAGATGTATAATCTAGCTTGAAAAATGTTTGTCTAACTATTCAGGTTTTCATTTCTCTCCGTGGTGCTAACTAACGCATAGAAGGCATTGAAAACAATGTTCCGTATTGCTATACAGTTTTCTTCTAGTGTGCAATATAGGCCTAGTCTCTGTAATATTTCTGTCTTTCTAATATTTCTGTATTGAAATTTAATAAATTTCAATATGATTATTTTAAGATAAAATTATTTAGTAACGATCAAAGTGTATAAATGATCTTTCTCAATCATTGATATGTCACATTATTAGCCCAGCACAATAACTATAAATGTGCTTCTGAATAAAAACCTAGTGCTCGTCATATTTCTGAGATCGAGCACTATACTAAATTAATTACCATACTTGAAGAAGGAGGGGGGGGGGGGGCAACAAATTTCGGGCCTAGGGGTGAAAAATATCTTAATTCGACCCTGATTATGAGCCGATAGTATTTAAGAAAATATAAGAAAATTTAAGAAAATACTATTCTGAACGTCATGAAGCAGTTTTCAGTACAATAAGTTTAAATGGGAAGTCAATACGATAGTTTAAGTGACGTTGAGCCTGAGGTTCCGTGGATGCACACTATTCCCACTAGCTCACTACTTTACTGTACGTACTACGTATACTTCTTCATACTACTTTAGGTAGAAATAGAATAGAATCATTTCTGTATGGACCACGAAAAACCTCTTCCAGGATGTTCGAACATTGCGCGATCGAACGTCCATCGCCTATTCAAGCCGTACCGTTCAACCGTTCTTGTCGTCCGACACGATGTCGGACGACAAGAAAAAATCGAAACTGGAAACCCTGCTTTAGCTGACTGAATTGAGGAGGAAATGATAATCCTATCATCTAATCGACTTTTTGTGGCGTTCAACACTTACGGTTTACTCAGCAGGAAAGCCGGTTTCGCTGACGGCATGTGAATAGTTGATTGGGGTTCCTGGGGTCTTGTCCGTATATTTTGATGATGTGACGTCCATATCTGCGACGAGTCACGTGGTTGGGTTGGCGTGTAACTGTTGCGTACCGTGGGGTACAAACTGGGAACAAAACAGAAATAATAAAATACAACATTTACACCCACCAATATATATTTTTAACTAGTATGTTGAATGGTTCGAAAGTGAAATGGAAATTAGAAATCAAAGGGAAATAAAACGAATGTCTTTAAGAAATTTGAAGTTTTCTTGCTCGCCAATGAAAGAGATATTTTTAAGAAAAGTGTTTTCAAATTGACTTATTCTTAATGGTTCCCCACAGTGCACGAAGTACATTATTGGCTGAAGTATGAATCATACTCAATATCATGCAGTATACTGTTTTATTTATATGGTATACAAAAATAATTCATTTCTGCCAAGTAAATGAAGTAAGCATCGCCTGAAAGTCATGGTGAAATAGTGGAAGATAGAACAATCTCGCATTAAATTAGTGCACTCGTAATTTTTTTTTTGATAACATCGAAACTTGATACAAAAACATTGTTCCCCAATTAAGGCTATGGATGAAAGGTAGGATCGTTTGGACGGGGCACCAAAAGGCGATCTTACCACCCCATTTTAATTATTTAAAACCAATTAACTTCCAACACTATTCAACATTTAACCGTAAATTGCTATATCAACCAATGTTAATATGTCCGGACATATCTCTAATAACGGTTATGCTCACAAACCTATCACCTGTATCAAGACTTGAAAATACTAAAATGAAATACTTCATCTACGTCGAAGTAGAACACTCTCACACAAAATAAGTTATTTTGATATTAATTTATAGTTGGATGAGCGAAGCGAAGACTCAATTTCGCCATACCCGAAAAAAAAGTGCCTGTTTTTTTTGTTTGTTTGTTTGTTTGTTTTTTGTTCGCGCTCCACAGGTCAGACGAAAATTCAAAATCAGTTGAAACTTAGCATATACAAGTTTCATTATCCAATTCGATATTGCATAGTTTTGAGGTGCGATCGGTTGAACCACTTCTGAGAAAACTCATTCCAAAGTTTTCAAAAATCTCATTAGAATAACCCAGGGGAAAAACTTTGTGAAAAATATTTCATCTGAGAGGATTCAAATTCTCAGGGAATTTCAATATGATAATGATACACATTATTCCGAACTTTCAGTCAAATCGAATCAGCTGTTTCGATGTAAAAAAATATATAATGTAATTTGTGTTAATTATTCAAAGCTATTAAGATACCTACTAGTCAAACGCGAAATATGCGTTGTAAGATGAGCGAGGTTTCTGAATAAGGTATAAAAGTCCTTGAAGTAGTTCTACCCTTGCTACTTTATCGACTCTGGTATTCTACACACCTTTATATCTGAAAAGCTATAGAAGTCGTTAAAGTAGTTCTAATCTTGCCAGTTCATTGACTCTGGTATTCTACACACACAAAAAAAAAAAATTCATAGTTGGTCAACTCTTGAATCTAGAAAGCAGTGAATCTCGACAACTTAATTCTGTCACAATTTTTATGATATATTTGATGAATAATATCAGTTATTTTTTTTTTCTTCGAAATAGCTGATTGGAATTGCATACGAAATCTTGAAAATGTGTAAAATCTATGTATACACATTTAGAGAAAATTTCATCCCATTTGGAGAGATTTTATTTTTCAACATTCTCCTCCCAGCCAAATCTTATGGGGTTTTTATAAACTTTGAGATGATTTTTCTCAAAATCGGTCCGACCGATTCATTCCAAAAACTATACAGTTCTAAGTTGGATGAGTTTGCGTGTACAAAAAAAGTTTCATGTTCATCACTCAACCCTTGCAACCTGTGGAGTGCTTACAAAAAAAAAACACATACAGACAAAGCCCTATAAGAATGGGATGGAGACTTCGCTACGCTCATCAATTAAATCAAAGCAACAAGTGTCACCACTTGATTGTAAACGATTAAAACAAAGCCTTCTTTAATACTAGTCAAACGCGAAATATGCGTTGTAAGATGAGCGAGGTATCTGAATAAGGTATGAAAGTCCTTGAAGTAGTTCTACCCTTGCTACTTTATCGACTCTGGTATTCTACACACCTTGATATCTGAATAAGCTATAAAAGTCGTTAAAGTAGTTCTAATCTTGCCACTTCATTGACTCTGGTATTCTACACACCTTGATGTATATAAAAAATACTTTTTTGTTGGTCAACTCTTGAATCTAGAAAGCAGTGAATCTCGACAACTTAATTCTGTCACAATTTTTATGATATGTTTGATGAATATTATCAGTTATTTTATTTTTTTCTTCAAAACGGCTGATTGGAATTGCATAAAAAATCGTGAAAATGTGTAAATTCTATGTATACACATTTAGAGAAAATTTTATCTCATTTGTAGAGATTTAATTTTTCAACATTTTCCGCCCAGCCAAATCTTATGGGGTTTTTAGAAACTTTGAGATGATTTTTCTCAAAATCGGTCCGACCGATTCATTCCAAAAACTATACAGTTCTAAGTTGGATGAGTTTGCGTGTAGAAAAAAAGTTTCATGTTGATTAGTCAATCCTTGCGACCTGTGGAGTGCTTACAAAAAAAAAAAAAAAAAACACACAGACAAAGCCCTATAAGAGTGGGATGGAGACTTCGCTACGCTCATCATAATAACCAATCCAAAGATAAGTTGATATGTTCCAGCTCATCCATCAACGCGGAAACACATAACGCGTTTGCCTAATAGTCTACACATTGTCTACATATATTGACATCATTTACTGACCACCTTGAAGTCTTAAAACAATTAACAGAGATGTTCCACATAAAATTTGTTTTCTGTATGTCATATTAGGGCTCTAATTTGGATACAATGAGGTGTTTTCAAGACTTGGGTGTTAATAAAAATATATATATATATATATTGTTTGTAAAATGAATTACATTGTTAAATTTTGATCATTACCTTCGAGTGGTCGACCGCGTCTTTGCAGTGCTCCAAACTTAAGATCCTACCTCGCCATCCTCCGACAACAGCCTTTATTGGGGTACATGACGTAAAAAGAAACATGATGACCCTATGTCAAAATTTCAATTTTCATAACAAAAAAAAAATGGGGAAAGTAAGATGGAATTTAAACTAAGTATATACTCATACCCACCTATAAGTTTTCAATTCAAACATACTGTATGCTCCTCACTTCTTTATTCATCACTCACTCACTGAACTCACTCTGCACTGGGAATAAAAACACTAAAACAATGTACGTACAAATTTTTTAATAAAATAGAGTAAAGAAGATAAAACACTGGTTAATATCAAAAATGAAAAAATTAATAATTCACCTTGACTGGTTAAACGATCTCTCCGAGCCAGCTGATGCTGGATGTATCATCATAATACTCTTGCCGAGATATGAACCCGAGTCCTTGACCAATCTGCTGCACACTATAAGCCAATAGAACAGAGCAATAAGGTGAGCGAAACGAATTTTGTTACAAACATGGTTTCGTTATCAGCACGTGCTCTTGTATAATCCTTGTTTATTGCGTTTATTTCTTCAATTAAAATTAGTTTACCTTCGATAATAAAAGTCCCGATTAAGGTAGATTGGTGAATATGACTTATGAATAGAACTGGTTCCCATGAAGATGAATTAGTTATTACTTTTGAATATAAATGGAGTATATTTGCTTCTTTTATTCAACAAATACCAAAACAATTGCTTTAGGCTATATTGGGCTTACACATTTTTCAGTAGGCCTATTATTTCTTATTTGAATCCTTTTTGATACCCCAAAACACAAAGATAGTATTCACAATCGTATTGTGTCTATTATTCCTATATGCAATAGAATGGTCATTATAAAATAATATTATAATATACTCATTTATAGACTATAACAAATATTATTATTACTTATTACCATCATGAAAAGAAGCAATGAGTTTTATCAGTATATTCTAAGGAAGACTTTCCTAACTTGATATTATAAATTGTATAGTGCCCAACGACCAGGGTTTTAACCCAGAAGTTCATAGTAATCCATAGTAAGACTAAAGTAAATGGTGCGCACCTATATGTAAAGGTGTGACCAACTTCTTGTTAGTTACCATTTTTACTTTAAGGATATTGTAGGATTTTCAACATTTCTTGCTATTTTTGGATGAGCGAAGCGAAGATTCAATTTCAGTAGGGCCCATACTCGAAAAAAAGTACGTTTTTTTTGCGCTCCACAGGTCAAACGAAAATGCAAATCTAGTTGAAACTTGGCGTACACAAGTGTTCTCATCTAATTCGATAATTTATAGTTTTGAGGCGCAATCGGTTGCACGACAATTCTGAGAAAACTAATTTTCAAGTTTTAAAAATTCAATAGGAATAACCCGGAGGAGAAAATTCTCAAAAAAATATTTCCCACGAAAGAATTCAAATTTTCATGGAATTTCAATATAATAATGATACACATTATTCCGAACTTTCACTCATAGCAATTATGCCCCCCCCCCCCTCCCCCCCCCAATCATATTTTTTCGTTGGTTTTGATCAACCTGTGTTCGGATACCTATTACATAAACCTAGAAGGCAGTTAACATCGCCAAACTTCTGTTATACCTTTACAATTTGCATTCATTAATTTCCGAAATCATATAAATGAGCTGTTTCCCGCCGACTGACGGAGACCATTTCGCCGAAAACGTGAAAAATTGGGAGCTCGTTGAAATCACAGAAGGGTTTGTCTTAATCATTATGGTACATAAGTATTATTTATTATTAACTCTTGCAGTTGCACATAAATGCGCGGTGGCAAGTTCCCTATCAATCCTATCCTATCGCCTCCCTAACCTTCTGACGGAATAGCTTCAACCCTATTTCATCCTCCTCAAGTATACTTCTACTAAGCCCATTCCAATCCCTACCTGTCCTATTCAAGAAAGAGAACTTACCGACATCTAATCTAGCCCCCTTTATAACTACTGCTCTATCATGACTTCGCCTACCCCCATACCCTGACTCATTCCTTTCAATCAACCTATTCAACTCTCCCCAGCCCCCTTCTCCTTCCATTACCCTGAAGAAATTACAGATCCGATCCTCCTTTCTCCGTATTTCCAATTCCCGCCATCCCAAGTCTCGGATCATCTCAAATGGATTCTCCAATATTCTCACCCTCTCCCCCCTTTCATTCTCCCCCCATTTCCATCTCCTAACCCTACCTGTAACCCTTCTAACTGCAATCCTTTGCACCCTTTCCACATCCCTTATCTCACCTAATCTATAAGGATCCCAAACTGAACTAGCATATTCCACCATGGGACGCACTAACAAGAAATAAGCCTTTTCCTTTATCTCCATACTTGTCCCCCTAAGCTGCCTCATTACAAAGTTTAGTGCATTTATACTCTTTTTTACTATTCTCTCAATCTGACTCCCCCACCCTAGACGTCTATCAAATACCACCCCCAAGTACTTGTAATTTTCCACTGACTCAAGTGACTTCCCTCCTACATCATACACTACATCAGCCCTCACTCTCCTCCTACCAAAGGTGACTAACTTACACTTCCCTTCATTTAACCCCATCTTGTTCAACTGAATCCAACAATTAAGTGCCGTCAAATCTGCCTGAATAGCTACTACATCCTCCTCTGTATTGATTTCCCTATATACCACACAATCATCTGCAAATAACCTTATTCTCGAATTAACAACCCTAGTCAGATCATCTATATATAAATCAAATAATAACGGACCTAACACACTACCCTGTGGAACTCCTGACGTAACCTTAACCTCACTTGAAACCTCCGAACCTATTCGAACTGTTTGAACTCTATCCTGAAGAAAGTTTCCAATCCAATTAACTAACCCAGCATTCCCAATGGACAGTTTCAACTTCCCTAATAATAAAGTGTGATCTACCTTGTCGAAAGCCTTTTCAAAATCTAAAAACACTGCATCAATACAGCCCCCCTTGTCGACTACCCCTGCCAGCTCTTCCGCAAAACCTAACAACTGTGTCTCACATGAATACCCCTTCCTAAACACATGCTCACTTCTGAAATACCCCTATGTTCATCTACTTTCTCCATTATTCTCTTTATAACTACCCTTTTCATCATCTTACATACATGTGACGTTAAACTGATTTCCCTGTAGTTGTCTACCCTGCCCCTTTGCCCTCCCTTTGAAATTGGAACCACCTCCGCTTTTTTCCAATCTTGCGGTACTCTACCTGCTGTGAGTGAGGCTTGGAACAACCTTAGCAAATAACCTACAACCCCCCTACCCGCTAATTTCAGGAGATCGCTTTGCACCCCATCTATGCCTGGTGACTTCCCACTTTTTAGTTTCCTTAATACATTCCACACTTCCCCCTCTGTAAGCAGGACTTCTTCCCCCTCCCCCTCCAGTGTTGTTTCTCCCTCCCCAATAATTCCACTCACATTGAACACTTCCCCGTAGAATCTATTTAATGCTGCTGCCTTCTCCTTATCCGTTTTCCACTCATTCCCTCCCTGATCAACTAAGGTGGGCAACTCCTTACTACTACCCTTCTGACTAGAAACAAACCTGTACATTCTATTCCAGCTACCCTGTACATCACGTTTATTAAACATACCACCCATGAAGTTTTCTTTCGCCTCCCTCGTAGCCTTGTTTAAGTCCCGCCTCAGGTCCCTGATCGCTTCCTTTCCCTCCCCTGACTCCCTCAATTTCCTACTCATCTTTCTACCCTTTCTCTTAAGCCTCCTAACCGTACTATTAGAGTAGGCAGGATATGCATTTGCCTGCAACACCTTATAGGGAACCAACATATCTCTAACCTCCTCATATACTTTCCGAAAATTGAACCACAGACCTTCAACATCACGCTCGTCAATCTCACACCACTTCTCAAACCTATCCTCAAAAGCTTTTTGAACCTCTCTTGCCTGCACCCTTTTGTACCCCCAAACTTTCTTCCCAACGTTATCGGTTTGAACCGGAGCTAAAGCTAAGCTGACTATAGGTACCCGATGATCGCTAATGCCATCAACAATCACTGTTTTTGCCCACAACTCACTCGGCCTGACTAACACTACGTCTAGAATATTTGTACCCCCTAACCTTCTACTCCTGGTTCCCTCCTCCACAACCTGATGAAAACCTTCGTTCAATATGCCCGTAACGATATTTTGCATTACTCCTCTCCCCTGTTCTCTACCTCCTACCTCCCACCTCACGTTAGGCATGTTCAAATCTCCCGCTATAATTAAACTCTCTACATTATCCCTAGCACTAAGCCTATCCTCTAAGCAATGAAGCAGTCCTAAATCCCCCCCCCCCCCCCGGAGGCCTATATGCTGCGATTACCTCAAGAGACTGTTTGCCTTCTGTTATCTTCATTCCCATCATCTCTACTTCCTCTTCCTTCCAGAGCACTGTCCCCTGAATACCTCTTTTAACTGCTACCATTACCCCCCCTCCATCCCTATCCCTATCTCTTCTATGCAATGTGTAACGATCTATGGTTAATTCACTTTCTGTAAATCCCCCTCCCAACCATGTCTCTACTGCCACCACCAGTTCTGGCTGGTACAATTCTAATAGCGTTCTAAATTCATCCACCTTATTTGCTAAACTCCTACAATTTACTACCATTAGGTTAATCACCTGGCATTTACTTTCCCTCGACCTATTTCCCCCCCCCCACCCACTCTCCCCCCCTTTTCTTCATTCATCGCACCCCCCTCAAGTCAAACCTGTGTTCCCAGCCTATCACCTACCCTCCCTAACAGCCCACCAAACATACGCTGCCCCTCCTTTGAAAAATGAAGTCCATCCTCACCTAATCCTTCTCCTCTTAGCCAACAATTGGCTAATTATGTAGCGTTACAACAGTATTGTACAAGTAAAATGGGTACAATAAGAGAAACACCTCAATTGATATTTTCTAGAAAAACAGTCTCCACGAGTGGCTTAAACTAACGCCTCATCTGCAGCCTGCATTTTCAACTGCACATTTTTTCAAATTCCCCAACAAACTTCACCCACTTACACCTCAATTGACATAATTTGGGAAAAAATAGCCTCTATAATGCTTCTATTCTGAATATGGCGTCTATATCGCCAATACATTGAGACGTAGCGGATTGTTTGTAGCGCTTTGTCGCCTTTTCAAAAACATGATGGAACAACATCAAACATATTGAAACATACGGTAAAGAAGTATCAGAGAAACATGTGAAGAAGCACTTTTAGAGCAATTGCTACTTTTACATGTGTCTAGCCATAAGTAAGTAGGCCCCTATAATACATTGTTCAACCTAAAAATGTAAGATTTTTAATGCACGCTGTAGTAAAAGCCTCCCATAAGGTAAGGTATCCTATAATATCTTTGTTAGTTGTTTTATTGGACGAGCTTTAGCGAGGATTCAATTTGACATACTGAAAAAAATTGGTGTTCGTTTTTGTTTTTTTGTTTTTTCATGGTTTTTTGTCGGCCCTCCACAGGTCAAACGGCTAAACCTATCAACTTCAAACTTTTTTTCGTTATGGTTCCTCATCTAACTTAGATCTATATAGTTTTGTGGCATTATCGGGTGGTAACTTATTTTTATGAAGTTCAGAAATTTCAAAAATACCCGTTGGAATAACACGGCGGAAAAAAAAGAAAATATTTTTATTTTCCAAAAAATTGAAATTTTGTGTGAAGTGTAATTACATTTTCATACACATTTCTGGAAATTCTCAGCTCGATCGTGTCAGCCATTTCTAAGAAAAAACATAAAATGTGCCAAATTGGTACCACCCGAAGCAGTTTTTACCCATTTATGACTTAAATGTCACCCAATTGGCGAATTAAGGCAAAAGTTTGGCAGAAAAATCGACGTACTATTACTATATGCGCTCGTCTAACAACACATGTATGGCGTTTTTAGACGAGCTTTAGCGAGGATTCAATTTGACACAGTGAAAAACATTGGTGTTCGTTCTTATGTTTTTTTTTTGTTTTTATGTTTTTTTGTCGGTTCTCCACAGGTCAAACGGCTACAGCTATCAACTCCAAACTTTTTTCATTATGATTCCTCATCTAACTTAGATCTGTATAGTTTTGTGGCATTACCGGGTGATAACTTTCATTTTTATGAATTTTAGAAATTTCAAAAATACTCTTTAGAATATAACACGGCAGAAAAAAAAATTATTTAAAAAAAAAATGAAATGTTGTGTGAAGTTGAACTACATTTTGATACACATTTTTGGAAATTCTCAGTTTGATCGGGTGAGCCATTTTGAAGAAAAAATATAAAATGTGCTAAATTTGCACCACTCGAAGCAGTTTTTACCCATTTATTAGACGAGCTTTAGCGAGGATTCAATTTGACATACTGAAAAAAATTGGTGTTCGTTTTTATGTTGTTTTGATATGTTTTTTTGTCGGTTCTCCACAGGTCAAACGGCTAACGGACAGCTATCAACTTCAAACTTTTTTCATCTAGCTTAGATCTGTATAGTTTTGTGGCAATATCGGGTGATAACTTTTATTTTTATGAATTTTAGAAATTTCAAAAATACCCATTAGAATAACACGGCGGAAAAAAAATTAAAAATTTCATTTTCCAAAAAATTGAAATTTTGTGTGAAGTTGAATAACATTTTGATACACATTTCTGGACATTCTCAGCTTGATCGGGTCAGCCATTTTGAAGAAAAAACATGAAATGTGCTAAATTGGTACCACTCGAAGCCGTTTTTACCCATTTATAACTAAAATGTTACCCAATTGGCGAATTTAGGCAAAAGTTTGGCAATGAAGTCGACATACTATTACTTTCCGCTCGCCTCACAACGCGTATATAGCGTTTTCCTAGTTCTAGTTATGAAGACTATACAGAATATTAATTTGATCGTTGTCTAGGACCGTTCACGTTACGCATTCGTACACTTTAAAATGTATTTGAATTAGTACCGGTAATATGTAGGACTAGGAAAACGCTATATATGCGTTGTTAGACGAGTGGATAGTAATAGTATGTCGACTTTGTTGCTAAACTTTTGCCTACATTCGCCAATTGGGTAACATTCAAGTTAGAAATGGGTAAAAACTGCTTCGAGTGGTACCAATTTAGCACATTTTATGGTTTCTCTTTGGAATGGCTCACCCGATCAAGCTGAAATTTTTCAGTAATGTGTATCAGAATGTAACTCAACTTCAAGCCAAATTTTATTTTCGGGGGGAAAATAAAAAATATATTCTTTTTTTTCCGCTGTGTTATTTTGATGGGTATTTTTGAAATTTCTAAAAATCATTAAAAATTAAGTTGACATCTGATAATGCCACAAAATCATACAGATCTAAGTTATATGAGGAACCATGATGAAAAAAAGTTTGAAGTTGATAGCTGTAGCCGTTTGACCTGTGGAGAACCGACAAAAAAACATGAAAAAAAAACATGAAAACGAACACCAATTGTTTTCAGTATGTCAAATTGAATCCTCGCTAAAGCTCGTCTAATAATAATTAGTGCATTGATCTTTTATTTTCTCCGCTGTGTTTTTTGAAGTTCTTAACAAACTAGATGCCAACATATATTTATTAAATGTAAAATAGAGCATGCAATCAAGCATCATTTATTCTGAATCATTCGAATTCACGATCAACATTTATTTGTTACAACATAAAAATCATTTTAAAAAGAGATAAATTATTCAAGGTGAAAATGATTGTTTATTAACAAAAGAGTCGCTTGATTTCAAGTGAAAATTGAACAAGATAATGAACCAGAGCCAGACATAAAATCCATGGAAAATATTACTTCTATAGTGTTTTTTTTTCGAAAACTGGCTCTTTTTAATACAATTTTATACGTTTGGGAGCCCCCATCCATTCTATATTTGATGCTCCCATGAATTGACGCATGATACCAATCTGTGTAAATTATTTCAGATAGGAACTAAAAAGAATTTTCTGAATTTGAAAAATATTCTTTTGAGAATCCTTTATACGTATTTTATAACACATGGGCCCCTCTGAGTTAGAAGAATCGATTACCCAGTCTTATTTAACATGGCATTGAGATCAGCTCGGATGTACTGCTTATACTGGTTTAAGACGTTACAACGATGGTTAATTAATGACATTCAAGGGAAAATTGCTGTTCCGTAATCTTGTTCTTGTTGGAATTGTTGTTTTCTTTGAGATTTTTACTCCCAGTATTGAATAACCATACTGTGCATTATGAAATGAACTGTTATGCTTAATTTTTTTAAACATAAGATGTTCGTGTTGGCTGGAGAGTATACGTGGAGATAATACGTTAATTTGCTATATTATTAATAATATATTTTATGTAATATTCCTGACCTGCCATATATGGTGCATATCATATATGCATATATGGCGTAGTTACCTGGTTTTTGTATGTTTACGTTAGTCAGAAATATAACCATCAACTTGAAGTAATAAATGAATGAAATGAAATGAAATGAGTGCAGTTGGCGCATGCACTGGTGCATGGTGCACAAGCTGGTGCAATGCATTTCTGATTAGGTTAGCTAAGGAGGCTGTTAATGGTTTCATTCACACGTTACAATGTCAGATGAAAACCTGATGTAACGATAAAACGAGAAAAATCTGCATGTTTAAGTGAGTTTAAAACTAATAAAACATAGCAAATACTTACGTGAGACACTTCGTTCAATAGAGAGAACCAAGATATTCACGACACATGATCAATTCCAGGCGCGATGTGTACTAAACAGCACTTTCACCAGATTTAAACATTCAAATGAATGATAAGTCTTGTTAAACCAACATTACATAATAATTAGTTTTCGAATTTACCTTCGTTCCTGTTCAGAGTCAGAGTTTGGTATGTCGCATGTCGCACTCATCTGGCCAAACGGAGCCAAATGGTAACGACGAATGACGCAAAAGGGTCAATGCCTGCTGTAAGGGTTGTTATTGACGTTGAATTAGGTTGAACAAGTGCGACAGAATGAGAATGAGTCCAGTTGTTTTTCGGCGGTAGATTCGATGAGTCACGAGGATTGTGAGTCGAAACATCCGTGCGACAGTTTTAATGAATGGAGAGACGCACGATTGGAACTGCCATCGATTACGATTCGATTGGAGGATGAATTATTTAATTATATCGTTGGATTGAGTTTGTGTTTCGGTAGAGTGGTTTTATTAGATCTAGGAAAACGCAGTATTTGCATTGTAAGATGAGCGAAACGTTTATATGAATTTTTGCCTCTTGGGAAGTAACCGAAATCCTTCATTAGGATATTATCGTGCAGAGGTTGGGGATGAATCGGTTGTGACCGTGATGACCTTGGTAACCCACTGAGTCGATCATCATAAAACTTGTCAAATATGTTCGTCATTATTGTCCTTATAAGATCTCATACTTGCAAAAAACTTGGCCAAGTTATTTTTCCTTTTTTCTACACAGTATTTTTAGGGACAATCTCTAACTTTTAATGCGCTTTCAATAATCAATTTGAAATTTCCTTAAATCTGCTCCACGAAGAGAGCTAGCACCGAAACGATGAGCAGCTGAATTAAAGAGGAGGCCAGAGAACAGAGAAATACCCGATTTGGGTCGAAAGGAATGTATTTTCGTTGTCGCTAATCCGAACGGAGTATCAATTATTTCAAAAACACTCAGTGCAGTTTCGGCAAAAGATATAGACAGTGTAATAAATCCCCACCAAAAATAAAAACTTGTGAAAATAGGGAGCCAAGCCCTTGCTATTTGAACACTTCACTTTGGCATATAAAAGAAGTTGAATAAAAGTTTTGGCCAAGTTGACTTTTCAAGAGAGGGAAAATGCATATTTGTGGATAGATATGAGGAATGTAATGCAAACGTTCGGTAATTATAACTAGGCTAAATAGCTTTTGACATGATGAAATGAAATGTGCACGACAATTTTATTTCACCATGTCAGAAACTTTTAAGAAAAACATGGCAAGTTAAAATTTACATGTTTGTCATTAATGATGTAAATGAAGATATAAATTCAAAAATAATGAATTACGATTAATGTACAATTTGTAAGTAGGCCTAATGGGCAAACACACTTGCGCATTGAAATTCGAATAATCTGAAAATAAAAATAATTCGACAGCACGTATGCCATTGAGTAATTACAGCAATTATAAAACCTTAATCCCAAAATCAAGACCCGAGAATACATATTCATAATTATGATAGTTTTTAGGTATAGTTTTGTTTTACTACATTTCGCTGGCATTATTTCAAACGCATTCTGTCGATCGTTACTTTCACTGATGGTGAATACCATCCTTATAGGCCTATTGCGAATACTTTCAATTGTTTTTTTTGTTGTTTTTTTTTTCATTATCATCGATACTTGATTTAAAGTCATTGATTCCCCACTAAGGGAAACACACCCAAAAAAATGTATCAAACTTTCTGTTATTGATTGATGTTTATAAACAAATAAATGATACATTGAAAATTTGAAATGGAAAACATAGTTGAAAATTCCTAGAAAATGCTGGAAAACCAGTTTGTGAAATACGTTGAACCGTTACATACAACAAAACCAGTAGATAGTTATAGGATGAAGATGACAATTGAAACATTGGTTGAGTGAACCTTCCTCTATCAGATAAACTAAATTTCATCAGCATACCTAAAACCGTTTTGATACACATAAATAGTTTTTACTTTGATTTACAGCCAGAAATGGCGTGATTTCCCTGGGTCTTGTATGCCAAGCACATACAGTAGCACTGTTTATTTTTAATTTAGCCCAAAGGCAGTTGTCTTACGACCACATCGATACCCTACAGCCCTACACGATACGATACCTCAAGAAGTGATCAAATGATACATGTAACGCGAGATGCATGTCTTGTATAACCATTAAAGAACAAACGATCGTAGTGGCATTCCAGATGAACTTATTATTGTGAAACTGCTTCACACCGTATACAAAGGAGTAATTTCTAAACTATCTACGATCCATAATACACATGCAATATCCCATATCAACGTTGTTTCATTTCATTTCATTTCATTTCATTTATTTATTAATCCATGTTGATCGTTGCATATAAATGTGCGAACAATATATGGCAAGACATTAATGTACAGCAGTTTAAAAATAATAGCAGAGTAAGTGTTATTTTTATAAATACCTAACACATACACATTGTCCAATAAATAAAAATTACAATAATAAGAAAATATATTTAACTATATATGAATATAAAAATACTAGTGATTCAATAGTGTTATTAGTAGTAAACTCAACAAGTATAGGCCTTTATCAATCTTGTAGGAATGACAACAATAAAAACAAATATTATAATACATTTCATTTTAATATAGGCCTAAGAATACATGGATAAATTATCCAAGAAAGCTAATAATTCATGAGTCAGAAATTCTAAAAGCTCTAACAACATCTATGATCACATCCCAAAAAATATTCTTCAACACTGTAAAGTGATTTTTTTATTACAAATTGTTTGAGGGTAATTTTGAAAGCCTGTAATGACGCGATTGATTTTATACACGCTGGAAGAGCGTTATATAACAATATACCCTGATATTTTGTGTCCTGTTGGAACAAGGTCGTTTTGTGTGAGATACCACGCAATGCATTCTTGTTTCTTGTATCATGTTGATGGATATCTGCATTGGTAACAGCGGATGATAAATGTTTCTTGAGTTGAATAATGAGTTCATATATATATAAGCTAGGCAAAGTCATTACACCAAAAATTTTGAAAATCCTTCTACAAGAATGGGATTTACATTTCTTAAAAATTATTCGTAAAACTGTTTTCTGTATTTTAAATATCTTGATACTACATGATTGACTGCCCCAAAAAATGATGCCATAAAGTAAATGGGACTCAAAATAACCATGATAAATGGGCTTGATCAAAATAGGATTAAATTTCTGTCTTAGAATACGGATTGCAAAACATGACTTACTTAGGCTCTTTGTCAGACTATTTATATGTTCATGCCAATCAAGATGTTTGTCAATTTGAACACCTAAAAATGTTGTAACATTGACAGCTTCAATAGAATATGTATGATTTACAACCGGATGATTGTTCACTAGTTTAGTGTGGTTCCATTTATTACTAAAAATCATTAAATTAGTTTTCGCATTATTTAGTACCAACTTATTTACTTCAAACCAAAGGTTGATCTGCTCAATTGCCATTCACTGTGTCAATTCACTGTATCATTCCATTCATATGCTCAAAAGCGTGAAAAGAGAGTCAAAAAACTTTTACGGAACAAACTTTTTTATTCAAATGCAAATACATACTTTTCGTTAATTGGATGAGCGAAGCGAAGACTCAATTTCGCCATACCCGGAAAAAAGTGCCTGTTTTTTTTTTTTTTTTTTTTTTTTCGCGCTCCACAGGTCAGACGAAAATTCAAAATCAGTTGAGACTTGGCACACACAAGTATCCTTATCCAATTCGATACTGTATAGTTTTGAGGCACGATCGGTTGAACCACTTCTGAGAAAACTCATTCCAAAGTTTTCAAAAATCCCATTAGAATAACCCAGAGGAAAAAAATTCGTGAAAAATATTTCATCTGAGAGGATTCAAATTCTCGAAGAATCTCAATCTGATAATGACACACATTATTTCGAGCTTTCACTGAAATCGAATCAGCTGTTTCGATGTAAAAAAATATATAATGTAATTTTTATGAATCATTCTAAGCTATTAAGTACCTATTAAAGTCAAGCTACAGGTGTCACCACTTGATTTTAAACGATTAAAACAAAGCCTTCTTTATTATCATATGAATTAATAATGAAAAACAAGATGGCAGTGATGTAATGGTTTGGATCTCAAGGTGTATATATATATATATATATATATATATATATATATATATATATATATATATATATATATATATATATATATATATAATAACCAATCCAAAGATAAGTTGATATGTTCCAGCTCATCCATCAACGCGGCAACACATAACGCGTTTGCCTAGTTTTTAATCATCAGTGGATTGAAAAGTCAAGTCTGATTAATTGAAAATTATTAATTTTTGTCAATATTTGTTCTTATTCAAATGTAACGTATTACTTTGATTCTTTGAACACTTTTGGCATAGGCCTACTCACATGAAAAAAAAAACCTAAAAATCACAATAGGTGGTATCATTTCTCACCCTAATCTTCATAGCTTTAATTCATGCAACGTAGGCCTACATATTATACATTTTCATCGCATACCCTAATTATTTAATATTTTCAACATTTTATATTTTAGGTGCTTTCTGTTGTCCACTAGGAGGAGGGTAGACCTAGCTCCTTGTCATTATGTCAAATCAAACAGCACGCGTATTTGTATTACCCTTATTCATTTATTACCAATGATTTTAATATACAGTGCTTTAAGCCAAATATAATTTTAAGTTCACTTCTGATTAACCATGTATCAGGCCTGAGTATTAAACCAGCACGGTTATCATTAGTTCCTTAAGATACTCTCAATTGTGAAATGTATATAGACATAATTATTATATATACTATGTTATGTTGATAATTTGACATTTAGAAATTAACTACCTGTATTATTACCATTTACCATACTTTCAATATTTTTATTTCTGTAAAACTTATAGCTAAAAACTTAATTCTGATAAGATTAGGTGGAAGAGCGGCCTCCCGATCGAACCTCGCCCTTTTATAATGTATTATAAATTGCTATACATACTATAGATGAATAAAGTTTATTCTATTCTATTCTATTCATCTTTTAGTCTAAAGATAATCATTTTGTAAACACCGATTACCCCACACCGATCGGTTTTCACTCTACTTTCTTTTCGTTTCAACATGAATTTTGGCTCAAATCCACACAATAGGCCTATATGAATTATTTTCATCGATTCGGCATGTTGTTAGTTTTCACTTCTCATATACTGACAAATAGAGACTGTATAAGTCACATATTCATAATAAATAGAATATATGCAATGGCCTCTTCGGTATAAAAGTAATGTTGATTTGAATGACAGAATCAGTCAATCAATAAGAGTGATACGAAATTCAGTGATGCGTCGATACGTTTACACGATGAACCTGGTAAGTTATAGAATAATCAGTTATTAATATAGAGGAAAAGATTCTATTCGTTTTGTTTTGAACTCACTCAAAATGATGAGGTTCGATCTTGTTGCAAGAGGCTTTGATGCAGCTCATTTTGTGACTATGATTTTGAACAATAACCTCCATCAGTATTGAAAATTATCATTGTTTTTATTCATTTTTGGAATTGATGCTGACTAATTGCTTAAATTCAAGTTGAAAATATGTTTTTTTAGCAACGTAGATAGTGTATACATTCTTTCAAGTGTAATTATATGCATATTTTATGAAAAAGTGTTTCTAAGAACCTTCATATTTTGCCTTCAAGAAGGTATAAGTAGAAATTTGTAATGTACATATCGAAAAATATTCACAAAGACGTACAGCTGTAATATTTCAACTTTCATTTTTTATTTTCATTAATTTTTTCAATTTTCATCATAGGTTTTATTTTCTATAAGCAGAATGATATACTATTGATTATTGTAATATTTCATCCTCCATTTATTTATTGCTATATCCCACATTCTATTTAGACTTTTTTTATTTCCAACTACTTTTTCCAACAATGTTAGGTAAGTATGCACTTCACAAGGACACAGCATGTAGACTTGATTTTGCCAGTCCAGTCAGAGCCAGTCAGTCAGATTTTGACAAATTTAATTATATTTTATTTATTTGTACTTTTTCAAAATCAATTGTCGTTTCACATTGATTATTTACCAATAAATATTTTGATAAGCTAGGGACCATAAAGGTTATATTTGACTCATATATCATGTGTTTTTAGCTGTATATGTTTGACAATCATGCGATATTGGATAAATAGATAGTTCCAACTTATACCACCTTGAATGTATGAAACTTTTCTGTAGTGTTTCACCCGTATTAGAATTTTGACATCTTATAACAATAGGATCTTATAATCATAGGGCATTCACAGGGCAAAGAGCTTGGAAAGAACTAGGAATGAGATTGAAGGAACCACATTATTATGGGAGAAGTGACCACTGGGCCAAAGTAAAAATTATTCAAGCACGACTGGACAGGGAGAAATATTCATTTGTCAATAGAACCATACGAGACTGGAATACCCTGAACCAGAGTATGTTTGACGGAGTTGATACGATTGGTCAATTCAAAATGAAGCTGGCTAGATAAATTAGGTAATTTAAGATTTTTCAAGTAATTTAAGTTGAATTAATTTTAAGACGTTAATTACCACCTGTTTATAACTATTTGTAACAATTAAATAAACAGACAAACAAACAAACAAACAAACAAACAAATTCATCACCAAAAAAATGATATTTCGCTAAATCGACTATCATGCACTCTTGATGAAATGAGGATCTATAGAAACAAAAGATTGACTTGAACTTAAATGGATAAATTTAATTCTGAAATTCATAGACCAAATTAGAATGCATCTGAACTTCTTTTCAATTTTCTTTTGGTTATCTTTACCTCTTCATATTGGAAATGTATTTCAAATATTGGTGGTTGAATGAAGTGATTCGAATTAAATTCATATGTTCGTTGAAATTTCTCATTTTTGTTAACGTGGCTCACAAAATAAGATCAGGGTTATTTCCCACTGTAAAAAATCTATAAACATTCGTCATTCATTGTACGAATTATAAATAAGATATTAGGTCCAATAAACGAAATATCATCAAAAATCAACGGTAAATTCAACATACAGTGTATTTGATATATCTTTTCTCAAAATCTGTTCATTGTCATTGCTGGAAATGTGCAACATAGGGTACATGCTACGCGAATAGCCTTACAGTCAAACCACATTGTGGCTAATTGGAGCTAATGGACAATTCAATGTATTCGTGAATAAATGAAGAACCTTTTGAAAAAAAACTGTCACTACAATTACTACTACTAGTATCTATACTACTAAGGCCCAGTTTTACGAAACTGGATTAAGCAATAGTTAGCGGATTAACTTGTTATCACCATTGGTTACATATGTTATTTTCGTACCTTTAATTAATAGTTAGTGGATTAGCACCCTAACTAAGATTGGTAAAACCGGGCCTAATACCAATACTATAAATAATAATGAAAATAAAAACATATTTTGTTACTTTCCAGCTTGGTTTTGCAACCATGCTCGTTTCTACTGCTGCAGAGGCACCTTTAGTTTACCAGCTGCCCGGAGTTTCGGCTCCTAATAAACTCGCAGAGCCCACATCATACACTCCAGCCGTGCCAGTAACTATATCAACGTACTCAGTACCTGACGCACCTCTTCCAGTATACGAAGCACCTGCCGCACCTCTTCCAGTATACGAAGCACCTGCCGCACCTCTTCCAGTATACGAAGCACCTGACGCACCTCTTCCAGTATACGAAGCACCTGCTGCACCTCTTCCAGTATACGAAGCACCTGCCGCACCTCTTCCAGTATACGAAGCACCGGCAGCACCTCTTCCAGTATACGAAGCACCTGCCGCACCTCTTCCAGTATACGAAGCACCTGCAGCACCTCTTCCAGTATACGAAGCACCGGCAGCACCTCTTCCAGTATACGAAGCACCTGCAGCACCTCTTCCAGTATACGAAGCACCTGCCGCACCTCTTCCAGTATACGAAGCACATGCAGCACCTCTTCCAGTATACGAAGCACCGGCAGCACCTCTTCCAGTATACGAAGCACCTGCAGCACCTCTTCCAGTATACGAGGCACCGGCAGCACCTCTTCCAGTATACAAAGCACCTGCCGCACCTCTTCCAGTATACGAAGCACCTGCAGCACCTCTTCCAGTATACGAAGCACCGGCAGCACCTCTTCCAGTATACGAAGCACCTGCAGCACCTCTTCCAGTATACGAAGCACCTGCCGCACCTCTTCCAGTATACGAAGCACATGCAGCACCTCTTCCAGTATACGAAGCACCAGCTGCACCTCACCCAGTATACGAAGCACCGGCCGCACCTCTTCCAGTATACGAAGCACCAGCAGCACCTCTTCCAGTATACGAAGCACCGGCAGCACCTCTTCCAGTATACGAAGCACCAGCTGCACCTCACCCAGTATACGAAGCACCGGCCGCACCTCTTCCAGTATACGAAGCACCAGCAGCACCTCTTCCAGTATACGAAGCACCAGCAGCACCTCTTCCAGTATACGAAGCACCAGCTGCACCTCACCCAGTATACGAAGCACCAGCCGCACCTCTTCCAGTATACGAAGCACCTGCCGCACCTCTTCCAGTATACGAAGCACCTGCAGCACCTCTTCCAGTATACGAAGCACCTGCAGCACCTCTTCCAGTATACGAAGCACCTGCAGCACCTCTTCCAGTATACGAAGCACCTGCAGCACCTCTTCCAGTATACGAAGCACCTGCAGCACCTCAACCACGCCACATGATATATGCACCACCTCAGTACATCGAGTATGTATCACCTCCAGTTTATAGACCACCCACCGTTTACGCTGAAGTTTCCACATCTTCAAGACCACATCCCTCTAAGAAGGAACTGAAGAAGTGTTTGTTTAGTAAGAAATGTTTACTACGTCACTTACTGGGTCTGTAATATAGCGTGAATAAGTGGTACTAGGTATATTTGGAAATTGTTGTGGACTATCAAAATTATAACGTTTGCACATTGGTATAGAGATGAAAATATGTGTGATTTGTAACAAATCATAAACAAATCTAATGAACAAATAAAAAAATTCTGTAAGCAAATCGATGTGTATCAAGTTTAAAAAATATGATAAAGTGTGATTTGATAATTATTTTATGTAATTAGTTGTCAATTATGACTCATCAAGTTTTTCACTCATTAAAAGTCTCAAGTTTGTAAGTAATTCTGAATATTTTAGAATTTTAGTAATTTCTTAAATATAAAAGTAAAAGTGTAATTTCCAAACATTTTTGTACATATTTAAAAAATATAATAATCACATAATGCAGCTTCAGAAAGCAAATTCCCCCCCCCCCCCCCTCCTCCCACGTTATACTCAGGTCTATATGAGACCTACAATGGGCTAATAATATGCCGAGTACAAGAATGTATATCACAAGAATGTATGGCTTCATTTGGATAGTAACATATCCGAATACCATAAAGGCATAAAGAAACTTTCTGGATCATATAAGATTGTACGAGTAGATTACTTGATTTCGAAATACATTCGCGTTCTTGAATTGGTACAAGGAAACATTCTTGAACAGTTTATTAATGTATACACTATATAATTAGGAAAAAAGCATACATAAATACACACAGTGGAAGACGAATACCACAATATCATAAATACATATCTCAGGCTCATAAATATTACCACATTACTCATTTAATGGTAATTCACAATGACATAACCAAGGTCTACGTTAGACAAAACAAACTGACAGAAATACGTGATTTAATTTCACTTTGTGTTTCAAATTGAACGAAAAGAAAACAAACAGTGGAGAATCAGACATCACATTTGGAGTTCTGCAAGGGTCAGTCCTTGAACCAAGTCTCTTCCTCATCAAAATAAATTATCTTTTCTTGGCTCGACTTGCTAGAATCTAGAAACTTCCCGTGTTTCGTCGGTATGTCAGAATTAAATCGAGGTATTTGGTCAAGAGCCATGAATCATTGATTACTAAAGCAGCAGTAAGTCTTCTGGTGAAACAGATCTTGAGAATGTATTAATCACATCCTGTAGAATGGTAGGCTTGTACGGGTTTATAATGTTTATAGCTTTTAGGAAGCCAGTTAATTGCTCCAATGGAGTACCTGACGTAGAAGTAGTCAGTGTGTCCATCACGCTTGTAGAAACTGCAGGATTAGAAGGATTTATTACTTCTAATGTATTCGCAAAAAGTTTGAACTGTTTCATAGAGGCATCAATTAAATTGACCCTTGTCAAGAAAGATGAGAAAGTATTTAAATTATCAGGAGTCAGAGAATTTAATTTGATCAACTGATCAATAAAATTGGTTGATTCTATGGGATCTTCTAAGCTTGCTTGTAAATCAGGTAAAAGTTTCTTGAAAAACTCTGCAAATGCAAAAAGATTAGTTTGTATATCGTCATTTGGCGAGGTATCTGATGCAGTATTTGCATTCACAAAATCTATGGCTGGGGGCTTGGGAAGCAGCTCCTGAGTTCCTAATGTATTTAATGTAGTTGTTTTCGCAGTAGAAGTTGGCACTACTTTTGTTTTTGTTGTTGTTGTTGAAGAAACATATTCAACTTTGCTTGTAGTAGACTGTACTTCTGATAAAATTGTTGAATTTATCTGCAACTGGTCGAAAATTGGAAGAATCGTTGTTGATGATGTAAGAACTTCAACATCTGTTGTCCGGTTCTTACGAAGAGGTTCTGATAAAATTGTCGAACTGATTGAAATCAACTCCTGTGATGGTTTTAGCAGTGGAGTCTTCGTAGAGGATATGGATATAGTTTGAGTCGGTATCGGTTTTTCAATGAAAGAACTTTTTACATTTGTTACTTCAGACGACATCAAAGCTGGATTATTGGAAGATTTGGAAGGTTCGGCAAGTGGAATTCGTGTAGATAATACGGGAACATGTTCCAACATTGGCACTACAACTGAGTTAGTTGCTGCTGACGAGACTACAACTGACGACGACATAGAAGGCTTAATTGGGGAACTTTTCGAAGTACTTGATAACTGGGTTTCTAACGACGTGCTAGTCATCACTGAAATATTTGTTGACGTTGACGAAACAGTCGCAGTGGATGAGGCTGATAGGGATGTTTTCATCGATGTTGGAGTTGGGTTCACTAACACACTTGACGACTCGTTTGACACTTCGTCATCTTCAACTTCATCCTCAGTGGCATATTCATCTAAAAAGGTTGCTACTGGTGTATTACCAGATAAAGTAAAGACGTTAACAAAGTCCTGTAGACTTCCAGGCGTGAATGGATTGATAATATTTAGAGCCTTCAAGATTGCTGTAAGTTGTACAAGGGGAGTTCCGGTTGTAGCTCCTGCTAATGTCGTCGCTAAACTAGTTGAAACCAACGGGTTTTCAGGACTCACGCTGTTAAATGAAGACATTAATACTTTTATACGATTTATAGGCTCTGATATTGAATTGATTTTTGTTATCACGGCTGAAAACGCGTTCAAGTTGTCAGGAGTTAAGGTATGTAATTTGTTTAATTCGACAATAAATCCTGTTAGTTCCAGCGGGTCTACTAAACCAGCTTTCAGGTTTGGTGACAGTTTGTTGAAAAACTCAGGCATTGCCGAGTCGGGCCTGATGAATTCCTCCTGGCTGGATTTTATTCTCATCAAGGTTGATAATACTGTGTGTTTTAATAATTCTTCTTCACTGAAATAGTAAGAAATAACAATGTGTTATAATATGAATCATGATATATTCAAAAACATTTTCTTAATGGGACCCCAGTTCCCAAGGGGGAAAAAATCCCGTCAGAGTGATTTCACAAATAGAAATGATCATAAAACTTGAACCGTGCAAGATAAAAAAAAAATTAACAGATACGTCAGAGATAATATCTGTCGAAAATGCTAACGAGTCTAATTTTATAGTGACGAAAATGGAAAGATCACTTGTATGTAACAGTAACACTCGATATTTTTGCCAATGATTTGTACCTCACAATGAACTGTTACATACAATTCAATTACACATAACATATTGTGAATGCTTATTATGAAGAGAGAATATTTTAAAAGATACTTTACTGAATGGTATATATATATATATATATATATATATATATATATATATATATATATATATATATATATATATATATATATATATATATTTATTTATTTATATATATATATATATAAACCTTCACCATCACATATATATATATATATATATATATATATATATATATATATATATATATATATATATATATATATACATATATATATATATATATATATATATATATATATATATATATATATATATATATATATATATATATATATATCTATAAAGAAGTGCTCCTACAATATTTGTCCGGAAAGTCACCGCGATTGTTTATATGTATGGTATGTTGATGTTGATTTACTGAAAATGCCACGCTATATGGATAGGTTTCCCTTATGATTTTAAGAAGAAATACGATCTTTTTCACATTCAACTTACTTTATTGGTTCCAATTGTGATAGCCGGTTTAACTTCTATAGTTACAGCTATACTCTCACCATGTTGGTTATTCGAGTATAAAATCAATTTGAATAAAATTTTGTTTTGTAGCAACCAGCTGTCATTTCAATATCTCCACAATGTTCCACTTTTCAGTTGGTTTTAGCCTTGTCTATACTCTAGTTTCGATTTAGTGCTTCGGGTGTAAGATGTTTGTAGCTCTGGTCAAGGTCTGTAGATGCATGGATTGAGTGCAATGTGATGTAACTGACTTCAGATGAGCCATCGCTCGTCTAGGTATGATAACAATTAACAAGTATTTTTGTATTAGTCTTACGTAGATTACGAGCTCAGAAAAAGTGTTTTCAAGTAATTAGATTAGATATAGTATAATGACCAAGTTTTATACAATGGAAATGACATATTTTGTTCAAAGTGGCTCTTTAGCGTTCAATTTCTAGAGATAATAATGTTACCAATTTTAACTTTCAGAGCCTTCCTTTACTTAAAATATACGTTATATATATATCACATTATAATAGTCATTCATTCCAGTTTTGAATTTAGAATAATTCGTATAAACAAACAAAATGAACAAATGAACAATGAAAATAAATGAACAATTGAGCTACGATTATATAGGCCCAAAGCTAGGAAAACGCAGTAAATGCATTGTAGCATGAGTAATTATATGTATATGAAAAAGTCCTCAAAAACTATTCACACACTTGATTTTGAAACTGTCAAGATATATAACCAACTTTTGATAATCCTATCAAATTAGCACACCAACTAGAAAATATTGTATACATCATTTTCCGAATATGAAGGCCTAATTAATTCATTTTCTTGAAAACAACTAAACAGAATTTCTACAAAATTGATAGAAACATGTATTAGAATATCAATAACATCCAGTGAAAATTCGTTTCAATAGAATAATACTGGAAAACTGACAATTGAATCCAAAGCTAATCAATCGGATGATATTGAAAAATGGAAAATTGCACCTAATGTTTATGCTATTTTTATCAAGATTTATTGGTATTCGAAAGTTATTTCAGATATTAATAAGATATATAACGAGATATTTCAGTTCATTTATTTTTGTGCGCTCCTTTTTCACGACTTTTCCATCATTCCATTGATGTTCGTGATTAATCTCATCATTCTACGACCACTAGGAGAGTGAGATTCAGGGGAAACCCACCCATAGAAATGTATCAAATTTTGAAAAAGTTGAAAATTCCGAGAAAATGTTGGAAAAACTAGTTGAAAAATACTTTGAACCGTTACCCATGACAATACCAGTAGATAGTTAGAATAAAGATGATTGATACATTGGTTGAGTAAACATTCCTCTATCAGATAAAATAGGTTTCATCAGTATACCTGTGATCGATTTGATACAAATAGGTAGTTTATACGTACCTTCATATACAACAACAAAAATGGCGTGACTTTCCTTGGTCTTGTATGCCAAGCGCATACGGTTGAACTATTCACTTTTAGTTTAGCGCAAAGTCAGTTGTTTTGCCAACACATCGATACCCTAACACGTTACAACATCTCACGAAGTTATCAAATTATTTACGTAACGCGAGATGCTGCATGTTTTGTGACCCACAGCATAGCATTTTCAGTGTCGACATAAAGTATAAACGATCGTAGTGGCTTTCCGGATGAATGTACTATTCTGAAACTGGATCACACCGTGCAGAGAAGTCTAGGCTAACCTTCTAAAATATTGTAGATCCATAATAAACATTCACAATAATATATTATACGTGTTATTTGTATGTAATTCGCCCTGATGGGAACATTTTTCCCAATTGAGTCTGCATGGGGACGCTTCAACTAATTGATTAGTTTTAAGACTATCTAGAATATGTTTTTTATTATTTCTCTGCATTCTTATATCCCAAAGTTGTGAGTAAAATCTTTATTCATTCAATCATTATTCTGAAAACTTCTTACTGTTGTTTCTTCAAACGTTCCGCGTCCTTGGCGTCTTGCACCACAAACTCTCTTTTCGACGCGATGACGTGCCGTTTGTGATGATTCAACGCATGCGTACTGCTTGCTGTTATGACGCCAAGAAACATGGCTGCCAAGCAAATGACGCTCCTGCCACCTGTACAAATTACCTGTGGGACATCAATGAAAATAGTAAGAATAATAGGAAGCGACGACAAAGGAATGTAGGAATTGTGAATGAAGTGTTAAAATGTTGACCCTTTTTCCTTTTTTGAAAGAAGATAAGATTTAATTGGACGAGCTTTAGCGAGGATTCAATTTGACATACTGAAAAAAATTGGTGTTCGTTTTAATATTGTTTTTTTATGTTTTTTGTCGGTTCTTTACAGGTCAAACGGCTACAGCTATCAACTTCAAACTTTTTTTCGTTATGGTTCCTCATCTAACTTAGATCTGTATAGTTTTGTGGCATTATCGGATGTTAACTTTTTTTTATGAATTTTAGAAATTTCAAAAATACCCACACGGCAGAAAAAAAAAATATTTTCATTTTCAAAATAAATTAAATTTCGCGTGAAGTTGGGTTACATTCTGATACACATTTCTGGAAACTTTCAGCTTGATCGGGTGAGCCATTTTGAAGAAAAACCATAAAATCTGCTAAATTGGTACCACTCGAAGCAGTTTTTACCCATTTCTGACTTAAATGTCACCCAATTGGCGAATGTAGGCAAAAGTTTGGCCAAAAAAGTCGACATACTATTACTATCCGCTCGTCTAACAACGCATATATGGCGTTTTCCTAGTTTGAAAAATCTACGTTCTGATGACCATTTACAATACTATCTGGGATTCGTTCCGACGGCTAATGACTGATACAGTATAGCGTTCAAAGTTACGCCAGAACTTTGTAACCAGCTATACTACAAGACCAAAGATGTGCTGTTCCCGCATTACTAGGAAAACGCCATATATGCGTTGTTGGACGAGCGGATAGTAATAGTATGTCGACTTTTTTGCCAAACTTTTGCCTACATTCGCCAATTGGGTGTCATTTAAGTAAGAAATGGGTAAAAACTGCTTCGAGTGGTACCAATTTAGCACATTTTATGGTTTTTCTTTGGAATGGCTCACCCGATCAAGCTGAAAGTTCCCACAAATGTTCATCAGAATGTAACTCAACTTCACGCAAAATTTCATTTCTTTTGGAAAATTAAATTTTTTTTCCGCCGTGTCATTCTAGCGGGTACTTTTGAAATTTCTAAAATTCATTAAAAAAAAGTTACCATCTGATAATGCCACAAAACTATACAGATCTAAGTTAGATGAGGAAGCATGATTAAAAAAAGTTCGAAGTTGATAGCTGTAGCCGTTTGACCTGTGGAGAACCGAGTCCGACAAAAAAACATAAAAAAAAAAAAAAAAACGAACACCAATTTTTTTCAGTATGTCAAATTGAATCCTCGCTAAAGCTCGTCGAATAAATTGTACTAGTCTCTCCATATTGCACTATGCGTTGGGTTTGCTACTAGGAAAACGCCATATATGCGTTGTAAGACGAGCGGATAGTAATGGTATGTCGATTTTTCTACCAAACTTTTGCCTACATTTGCCAATTGGGTGACATTCAAGTTACTAGGAAAACGCTATATACGCGTTGTTAGACGAGCGGAAAGTTATAGTATGTCGACTTCTTTGTCAAACTATCTCCTAAATTCGCCAATTGGGTGACATTCAAGTTACTAGGAAAACGCTATATACGCGTTGTTAGACGAGCGGAAAGTAATAGTATATCGACTTCATTGCCAAACTTTTGCCTAAATTCGCCAATTGGGTAACATTTTAGTAATAAATGGGTAAAAACTGCTTCGAGTGGTACCAATTTAGCACATTTCATGGTTTTTCTTCGAAATGGCTGACTTGATCAAGCTGAGAATTTCCAAAAATGTGTATTAAGATGTAATTCAACTTCACACAAAATTTCAATTTTTTTGAAAATACAATTTTTTTAATTTTTTTTCCGCCGTGTTATTCTAACGGGTATTTTTGAAATTTCTAAAATTCATAAAAATAAAAGTTGTAACCCGATAATGCCACAAAACTATACAGATCTAAGCTAGATGAGGAACCATAATGAAAAAAAGTTTGAAGTTGATAGCTGTAGCCGTTTGACCTGTGGAGAACCGGCAAAAAAAACATAAAAAAAACATAAGAACGAACACCAATTTCTTTCAGTATGTCAAATTGAATCCTCGCTGAAGCTCGTTTAATAAATGGGTGAAAACTGCCTCGAGTGGTACCAATTTAGCACATTTTATAGTTTTCCTTCGAAATGGCTCACCCGATCAAGCTGAAAGTTTTCATAAATGTGTATCATAATGTAACTCAACTTCACGCAAAATTTCATTTTCTTTCAAATTTTTCCTTTTTTTCCGACGTGTTATTCTAATGGGTATTTTTGAAATTTCTAAAATTCATTAAAAAAAAGTTATCATCCGATAATGCCACAAAACTATACAGATCTAAGTTAGATGAGGAACCATGACGAAAAATTGTTCGGAGTTGATAGCTGTAGCCGTTTGACCTGTGGAGAACCGACAAAAAAACACACACAAAAAAAAAACGATCACCAATTTTTTTCAGTATGTCAAATTGAATTCTCGCTTATGCTCGTCTAATTATAAACTTTTTATGCACAAAAAAAAATTGAAGGCAAAATCACTTGTCCATATTATAATGGCACGCAGTATTTCTATACTCTCTACATTCAAAAAGATCGTTGAAAACTTCTCTCTCTATTGAATCAAAAAAAAGGAAACTAGTTCACCCAGAAAAAGATATAATTGATCGTTACTAGGAAAACGCTATATACGCGTTGTTAGACGAGCGGAAAGTAATAGTATGTCGACTTCATTGTCAAACTTTTGCCTAAATTCGCCAATTGGGTAACATTTTAGTTATAAATGGGTAAAAACGGCTTCGAGTGGTACAAAATTTAGCACATTTCATGTTTTTTCTTCAAAATGGCTGACCCGATCAAGCTGAGAATTTCCAGAAGTGTGTATCAATATGTAATTCAGCTCCACACAAAATTTCAATTTTTTTGAAAATAAAAATTTTTCACAATTTTTTTTCGTCGTGTTATTCTAATGAGTATTTTTGAAATTTCTAAAATTCATAAAAATAAAAGTTACCAACCGATAATACCACAAAACTATACAGATCTAAGCTAGTTCAGGAAGCATAATTGAAAAAAGTTTGAAGTTGATAGCTGTAGCCGTTTGACCTGTGGAGAACCGACAAAAAAACATAAAAACAAACAAACAAAAAAAACATAAAAACGAACACCAATTTTTTTCAGTATGTCAAATTGAATCCTCGCTAAAGCTCGTCTAACAAAGCTCTGGAGAGTACCAGGAATGGATGAGTATGAGTGGCGATCGCTCTCAACAATCGCACACATCTGTACGATAACTATAATTTAAAATATATACTTGTGTCCACGAAAGAAGAAGGTTCCGATCGTCTGTCTCCCCTAGCCCATTCCACTATCCCACGAATGGTTCGCTTCTTCAAGTTTTTTTCAAGCTGGTTATACGGGGGTACGAATGAGCCGGTGATACTGAAACGATAACGTGCTGATAGGTGATGTTAAGTTTACAAACACTCATGCCTTTTGCGGGACTCGAACCCACGCCAGACCTGGCTTCAGTTCATAACGCAGTGTGACAGTTGACTGAGTCACGGTGGCGGCTTCGCTCTTTCATCTTTCGTGGATGCAGGTATAGCAAGTAAGGATGCAGTACATATTGTAATTTGTGTCGGAATATTTTTCACAGTTTTCATATTTTTTGTAATATTCCGCATTTTTTATTGTACGTTCTAATTGAAGAGTTGACAAAATGGCATACCTATTTTCAATTACATTTTAGTACACCCATCCTTAATTCATTTAAAAATTTGAGGTGGTAGTAGCTATCCCACCCATGTTAATTTTATTGACTTGATGTACCTTTTTCTTCAGATTATGCATGCTGACTCTGATTGTTTGTGTTTGTCAAATATAGGTTTTATTCAGTACGTAGAAGACAATTGAAAAAATACAAAAATTAACTTTTGATTTGGGCAAAAAAAAATACTTGAAAATATGTTCAAATTAATGCATTCTTTGTAACAATTATTGATATGCTCAAATCAGATATTCATGAAATATTCAAATTCTCTCTATATGGAGAGAGCATATTTTCTGAAATAGATGACAAAATATTCAGGCATTTATCTATGATAACTTCAGAGATAAAGGTACAAGTATACTAATAAAAAGCTGAGATAGTTGAATTAAAGTTGGGGTACAAGCTAAATGTTGATTGTTGTGTCAGTTTGTATTAGTTTTATTAGTAATTGTTGTATTGTGTGTATTTATTCTGTGTTAAAAATGTTAAGACCCGCAGACAAGTCAAAATTCTAACTTTGCGGTTCTATAAAATGTGTCCTGTATGAAAATAAAAAAATTAGAAAAAAAGTAATATTCTCATCAATCTGGAATTAATAATAAACTCGCATCGAATGATATTTTTACTAGGAAAACGCAGCATATGTAGTGTAAAGGATGAGTGAGATTTCATATTAAATGTAGGCCTACTGTAAAAAGTGGTTAAGATGTTCACACCTCGATTTTTGATCCATTAACTCACCACCTACCTGATTATTATTATTGAACAATTAATTATTGATTATTAAAATTCAGGACTAGGCCTATAGTGCCTATAACTAGGTCTATAGGAAAAAAAATACAAAATACAAAAAAATTCAATTATTTTATAGCTAAAATACAATTATTTTACGAACTAATTGGTTCAACCTATCGATCATCTTTTAGTAGCTTTTTTAATGCTTTCTTAATTGATGTAAACAAGAAATACGTATCATTATCATCTTTGAAACGGCTGATCCGATTTATGTAAACCCCTATCATTCGTATGCTTAAATTCCGTATAAATTGGTATTTACTCGGAGTAAATATTTTTTTCAAATATTCCCCTCCGAGTTATTCCAAGAGGGTTTACACAATTTCGAAATTATTTTTCTCAAAATCGGTTTGACCGATTGCTCCTTAAAACTACACAGTAATGACGTGGATAATGAGTTGATGACATTTGTGTACGCCAAGTTCCATCAAGATATTCTCTATCGCTTGATCTGTAGAGCGCAAAAAAAAAAGTTCTTTTCAAGTATACGATAAAATCGAGTCTTAGCTTTACTCATCCAAAAATAACTAAACGTATCGACTCATAATTATATCATTTTAAATTGTGCAAGTCTAGGAGAACGAACGTCCAAGAAGAGACAGAGTGACTGAGAATTGTTTCGGGACGTTTTGTTTCCTTGGAGACAGACTTTTTTCTTCCAAGTTGACACAGAACCTCACCAATCATCAATAATAATTATTAAACTATGAACATGTCGATACCGGAGCTGAGACTACATTTAAATCACGTATTCGTTGGAAAAACATTAACGATTTTTTATTCATTGGGATTAACGCACTGTACTGATGATCTGTTGACGTCGGTGAATGATATATAACAGGATGGGATGATGCGATAAAAGGATATTCTGCTACGTGTTTTTGGACAGTGGGAAGGAGTCAGTCGTGACCTGTTCTCAGTATTGACCTGAACGACATAGGGAGAAACCCTGTCATGATGGTCGACCATGGCGGTAATCGAACCCCGGTCTCCTGTATGACGGTTCAGTGTGACCTCCCCTCGACTGATCGTTTCAGTAACATAAATGATAAACCAATACACGCCACCAATACAATAAAACGTCGTTCACCTTTCTTACAGCCGTTTATTGCGCTCTACTCTAATCCTACATCTTAAGAACTTACCCAGTAACCCATGATGAGAAATGCGAACCAGTATACGACGACTTGAACTTGAAACTGAGATCTTCAAATGTGAACCGTTTTACTGAAACTGGACCACATCTTCGACTGGTCGTGTATATTTATAACATGTATGAATGCATGTTAAATAACCGGTATGAGGACTACTTATACTCTGTGATCTGTGAAGTCAGTGGCGTACCGAGTAGTCATGGTATAGGCTCTACTTGAGTTTCAGTTCCCTCATCCTCCACCCAATTTTCCTTCCATGAGTCGATTATGATGATTGTTGTTTGCTCAACGACCCCACCAACAGCTGGGTTATACGGAGGTACGAATGACCGGGTGATAATGGAACTATGAAGTGATGATAAGTGAAAGGACGTTTACAAAATCCCATGCCTTATGCGGGACTCGAACCCACGCCCAACGGTGACTTCAGTTTCTGAAGCGGTGTCTCAGCTGACCGAGCTACCGAGGGCGGCCTCATGAGTCGAACTCGAATCGAAATGGATGATACTTTTATAATATTTGACTCAAGATCAGTGGTCTTACCGCACGGTATTGTCCTTGCCATTGCCTTCACGGTATATGCCCTCTCCTCTTTAATAGCAACGCAAACGTCAACTCAGAACGAGATTTCGTTAGTTGTGGTGTTGGGTTCAAAGGCGCGTCACGCAACAGCGATAATTATTTATTATTTTGTTGATGCATTTTTAATAATTGCATCTCACCAATTTTGTAATTTATCACTAATCTCTTGGATATTGTGGAATTTTGAGCATCGCTTTCATAACCCACCATCTCCGCATGTTTTTTCAAATTTACATTTATATCATTTTCACCGTATAATTTAAATTCACTTTTTTCTGCCATCTTGAATAAATATATACATTTTTTTTGATAACATCGAAACGTGATTCAAGATAATTGTTCTCCAATTAAGGCTATGGATGAAGAGTAGGATCGTTTGGACGGGGCATCACAAGGGCGATCTTACCACCCCATTTTAATTATTCAAAACCAATGAACTTCTACACCAAGACTGCGCTATTGGTGACCATATCTTTCCGCCGCAGATAAAAGTCTTTAAATATGTTAATTATTAACAAATTCAGCTCAAACCCAGGGATTCTTCCACCTAGATGGGTTTATTTTATTGTTATTGTATTTTCTGTAATGTATCCTATGGTCTATACAACAAATACAAGAATAGAACATCATAACGAAGAAATAATTAAAAGTACGGTATATTCATTTTATAGTGATTTATAATGGGAAGCAGTAGGTCGTGGCCTATTATAAAACAAAAAATCCAGTATCAACTTATACGACAGATGGAAACCACAAAAAAAACTATCAGGATGGTCGACTATGGCGGGAATCCAACCCCGGTCTTCCTCGTGGCTTGTAACCCTGCTATAACCACTGGTCCACCTGTCTCAGTAGGTACTATTCTTTACAGGACTGAATATTATGTTGGCATATGTTGAAGTTGATTACTTTCTTCATTTGACCCTTGGAGCACGTATGAATACAAACTTGAAACACACAAAATATGTATATTTTGTATTTGATTGTAGAAGTGATAAAAGTCATGAAACAATAATATAGAGAATGCAAAAATGACTTATTCAACCTTCCACTTCATCCTCACCATGTGAATTGAGTCTTCGCTTGAAAACTTCTAATTGGAGCGTGTTGATTTGTTTCAACATTGCTTTAGATGCATTTGAGCAAACAATTGACAAATGACGATGCTGGGATTAATGCACCTGTCTGTTGCGTGATTTCACTTGACTATAATATACTATACTAAAAGCTGTAATATAAATGAAAATCATGGACACTCTCAGAACTAATAGGCTATCACTTGTATATACATTTCAAGTTTCGATACGAAGAGAATTATACTAAAATAATTTGAATGGTGAATCAAGTTTTACTAATTATCTAATACTGGGAAAACGCAATATAACATTACAATTTAAGATGAGCGATCAGCAATGTAGCATGTAAGTTATACGCATATTTATTTGGAACGTAATGGAAAGCTTTATATAACTTACACATACACATATCATAGACGAAATAGATGACCTACTTTAGGTACTATATCTTGTCTATAAACATTATTAGATAAATTATAAATAAACATTATTATTATTATACTATAGGTAGTTACTTTTCGTCTATGAATATACCTTGATTTTGAAACTATTATGTCATTATCTTCCTGTTTTATTTATTGCTTAATTGAACCGTTTCACAACGTGATTAGTTTTACCTGTTGGTCTTCTCATGTATTGAAGAAAATCAGCCACCGAATATTGATAGCATGTAATCTACTCATAACTGTATTCCAAATGTATTGTAATTTCTGTATATTCAAAGCTGTATAATAAATTAATTATTACATATTTAATTATTGTGAAAATAATCACACTATATTTTTTCTTGAGGAAGATTTACGTAGAACTTTGAGAAATGTGTTTATTATTATTGTGCATGTGAAATTAGCGAATGATAGCAAGTCTAATACTGATGTTTATAATTATTCATGTGTTTAATTGACCGCGAATATTATGGCACACTTCACTATGCGTGATATAGGTCCCAGTAAATCTGAGGTCAGTGAAATGTGAAGTTGACTTAATATTCAGTGGCGTGACTCCATAAGTTCCATTCTTGTCGACAGTTCAATTAGGCGAGATAAACTCCGTCTTTACCACAATCCAGGTTGACTCAAGGCACCTCAGGCCAATTTCACTCCTTTTCTCGTCCAACCAGCCTTTTTGGCAGGGTTAGATAAGGTCATTTAATTCTTCTTCTATTTTTTCAATTTCACTTTTTTTCCATGTTTTTATGCTTTTTTTCTCTCTACTGAATGTTTGATTAACTTATCGTGAAAGGACGAGAAAGATTGATGTGATAA
>OZ023330.1:40169846-40172346 GCA_964007535.1 Brachyptera risi | reverse complement strand
GATCTTGTTCAATTAAAATTGATGCGGCTATTTACACGTCAAAAATCTCCGATCAATATGAAATGATAATGGCTAATATTTTTCCATTAGACGACTAAGTCAATAATGATGAATATAGACCTTTAGTTAACTCAACTTCTAAAGTAATACAAGAATTTACGTTAAAACAATGTTTTCAGAAATTTAATTGGAACTATTTATTGTCAATGACTGACTGTGAGATTCTTTACAATTCTATTATCGAATCGTTCAAATCATGCTATGAGCGATCGAGTTTTTATATTTCAAGTAATATTTCTACCAGGAGGAAGCAAAAAAGGTGGATTAATGATGATTTAATCAAATCAATTAAAGAGCGTGATCGTTTATTCAAGAAATGGAAAAGTAGCTCTTACGCGTGTAAAAAAGCATCGAGGATGAGTTATAATTTATATCGTAATAAGGTTAATAGATTGATAAGTCAAGCCAAAACTAAATATTATAAAGACTTATTCAATAAATCGAAGGGCAACATGAAAGAAACATGGCAATCAATTAACCTTATACTAGGCAAGAAGAAAAAAGACTCTGTGGATGAGGTAATTTCTAAATACATGGGTAAATCAGTTGGCAATACCGAAATAGTCAACCAATTTGCAAATTCTTTCATTAATGACGTGAGATCGATCACTCATACATGTAATATTTTAACTTCTGATTTAATATTACCTGATATTCAACTTCAATCTTTGTATATGCCTTCAGTATCTTCTGAATATATCAAATGCATCATATATCAATTAGATGTAAATAAGCAGCCTGGTTTTGATCACATCAGAGTAAAAGATTTGATTTTGTTATCGGAAGTTATAAGTCCTATACTATCCAAGTTGATAAATTTGTCCTTCGAAAGCGGGAAAGTCCCTGATAAATTAAAAATTGCTGTGAACCGCCCGGTTTTCAAAAAGGGTAATCACATGCTTTATTCCAACTATCGACCTATAGCATTGTTACCAATTATAGATAAAATCATGGAGCGATGCGTTGCAACAACCCTAACAAATTACTTGATCAAATTTAAAATAATTACTTAATTACAATTCGGCTTCCGAAAAGGCAAAAGTACATCTAATTTGTTGGTAGAGTTCTCTGATTCAGTTAATAATAAATTGAATAACAATATGCACATGATTACTATGTTTATAGATTTCTCCAAAGCGTTCGATACGCTATCTCATGCAAAATTAATTATAGCTCTCGAGAATATTGGAGTCAGAGGTCCTATGCTATCCTGGTTCACCAGTCATTTGAAAAATAGATCTTTTTTAGTTTAAGTTAATAATACTAGTAGTGAATTAAGATCTTTCAACACTGGCGTGCCTCAAGGTTCAATATTGGGTCCTATATTGTATTTGATTTACGTTAATGAAATGGTGAAGTGTCTAACATTCTGTCAAGTTTTTCTATATGCCGATGATTCTGTTTTACTATCAATACACAAAAAATTAGACATTGCGGAAAACCGTATGCAAATAGATTTCAATCAGATTTTAAAATGGACACATGATCATAATCTGGTTATAAACGCCGGTGAAACCTAACTGATTCATATTTGTTCACCTTTTAGCGATTTAAAATTTAAACCAATAAACATTATATACCATACCTACAGTTGTCTACACAGTCTGAATAACGATCAAAGTTGTGATGATTGTAACGAATTAATAAATCAAGTGGACAGTCATGTTTATTTAGGCGTAACAATTGATCAGCATTTCACCTGGAGGCCTCATCTAGATATTCTTTGCAAGCGTCTAAGATCAAGTGCTCTTCAGCTATATAATTTGAAATGTATACTTCCTTCTGATGTTAACCGTTTGATATATACTTCTCTTGTCGAATCAATAATTGCATACGGTGTTCTTGCTTGGGGTAATGCATCGTCGGTTCATATCAATAAAATACTTTCTCTTCAAAACAATATGATCAAGTCCATCGTCCCATTGGATTTAAAATTGAAATTCAATAATAATATCAACGCACTTTATCAAAGTACTAAATTACTACCCATTAATAGACTCTTCCTTTAAAAATTTATATTGAAATTCTATTACTCGGATCAATTCAAAACCTTGTATTCAAATCCTCCTAACACAAGATCGTCTCATAAAGAAGCATATATCGTACCATACTTTAATAATAAATACGGTAAGAGGAATTTACAGTACTCTATCCCAGCAATTTTCAATAGAATACCTGGTCACTTAAGGAACTTGAGCTCTCTGAATCAAATGAAAAAAAATGAAATGTTATCTGCTTGAAACATTAAATGACCCTTCTCTAGATGTATTTAGTTGAATTACGAAATAGCTGTATGAGTTAGTCTATTCAGATTTGATATGAACTCGGTTATTTTAGGTGCAAAACACTCATTATTCATTTCCACAGTTTTGTGGAGGTTTTTGTGAACTATATGTACTTGTTATTTTGCTGAATAAAGAAATATATAATCATCATTAAA
>OZ023330.1:40108227-40163227 GCA_964007535.1 Brachyptera risi | reverse complement strand
AACTAATGAAAAAAATTCCTGCGGGGCTCTGTCAGGAATAGGTGAAGAATAGGCTAAGCTGTATATAGTATACCCTGAATATGTAACAGAATCCTTCTCCAGAACATGTTGAAAGTGCAAAAAATATAATATTTTCTGAAAAATCTCCCTGCGGGGCTGTTGTATCTCTAACCCCCTCATTCATGTTTTCTGCAATTATTGCATTTGTCCAATTTTCTATTTGGATTTCTCACTTACGAAGCCCCAATAAGGAAATCCTAACGATATCCCTCTGTTTCTGTGAACACAAATGACACATTTCAAATTTGACAATTTGGAGACAAATTTAGCGTATTTAAAACCGTGGCCATAGTCGGTAGCCCGAACTCAGTCGGTTCAATCGCGGATATAAAGGTGTGGGATAAGGGCAATTTCCCCTCCACCCTCATGAATTAGTAGTGACAAGAACAGGAGAAAGGAAGAAAGAGAATAGGAAAAGAGAAGGAAGGAAATAAATATCTCTCAAGACTGTTTATGCCACGATTTCGTATTTTACATAATTGCATTGAGCATTCTAGGCCTCCATACTGTTTCAAAATGTCAGATCTAGTAGGCCTATGTAGTTTAGTTAGCAAAAATCAATGAACAGCACTGCCGTGCTTTTTTCAGGTTGTGAATGTATCATGAGTTTTGTAAATAACGATGATAATAACGACGAGGGTCGTTTGTGAGGGGGGGCGAAGAGGGATGCTGTCCGGTGGCCAAATTTGAGAGGTGCTATCGGGACCCATTTGTGACTTTCTTTCAGTGCGCATCCTATACATTTTATCCCATTATATTCACATCACTGAATGTAATTAAATGTTCTCATTTAAATATCATAGTTATTGAATGGCAGATTGTTTCAGAGTTTTATTTGCTTGGAACAGTCAATAAGTCTTGTTACCACAGTAAAGAATCCATGTATTCCAGAAATTTTGTATAGTTCCCGAAACCCGTAGAATCGTATTGAAAATAGTGAATTTTCAAAAATGTCCCTGCGGGGCATGGCTCCCCCCTTGCATTAACCTTTTATATGCTCACTCAGTTTTGGGGGCGCACAATTGAGTGCTTGCCTGGGGCGCTAAAATGACACGAAACGACCCTGCAGCTACAAATATTGATTCTGCCACTATTTTGAATTCCATAAGTAAAATGATTTCGGCATCTAAACGTTATCTGAAACACGCTGAACAGTATTGAAAATAGGTCTGATTTCAAAAAATTCGTGGAAGGTAAGGGGGTCTTCCCCCCTTACCTCCCGCAGGTCGCCGGCTTCGCGATCCTGATCTAATATGGCATTTTCTGCTATATACAAACTGAAATCTCCCCCCCCCCATGAATATTTCCTCGATCCACCCCTGCAGTGGGTGGGTGGTGGTGTCTTACTTATCTGGCCCCGCGTGCTTGGGCCACTTCGGGCTGCCACTGGGGTCGTGAATACCTTATATTTTATGAAAATTAAAGAAAAAATAACATTCATTTCTCCATAATGATGTAATGATACATTTTTATTTTCTCAGTCACAATTATTACAAATATTATTTTAAAAATATTATTGAATTGCCTTGATTCTACGAATGTATTTTGTAGGTTATTCCCAGATTTCTTGAAAAGAGGACCATGTTTGGTACTTATGCACTTCTCAGAATCTGGGTAGGGAAGCCGCGGTAAGTCAAAGTAGTCGAGACATCATACCTACACAGGCCCGGTCCTAGTGATTTTTCATGCGTGAGCGAGATTTATTGCGCCCCCCCCCCCCCTTCCCAATGAAAAGAAACGTATTATATGGTACTTAAATCACATTATTATCACAAAAGTTCATTCACGATCAAGATACACTTTTTTAACATTCAAATTTTCGATTTTTTTTGTTGGTATAGTTTTACTATGAAGCAACAAAATAATAAAATGTAGCTTTGATAATATTATAGTTTCATTGTTACATAAGCCTACATGCTAGTTTAATCACATTGGGTCTACTTGAACTTCACTTTTCTAGTTTTCATTGCTGAAAATTCTGCAATTAAGGATTATAAAGTAGGCTCTACTCTAGAATAGGATACAACAGAGGTGAGTCCACGTCATATTCAAGGAAGGGGAGGGCCGATTTCAGTTTGGGGAAAAAAATGCCGCATGAGAACAGTTGTGCAACGGCCTGTTATCGCGAAGCCAGCGACCCGCTAGGGTCAAGGAGGGAAAGACCCCTTCTGATCCCACAGGGAATTTTTGATAATTACACCCTTTTTTATCACGGTTTAGCGTGTTTCAGACGAGGTTCAAACGCCGAAATCATTCCACTTATAAAATTGAAAAATGGATCCAAAACCAATATTTGTAGCTGCTGCAGAGTCGTTCCGTGTCATTTTAGCACACCGGGCAAGCACTCAATTTTGCGCCGCTAGAACTGAATGTGCATATCGATGGTGAATGGAAGGAGCCACACCCTGCAGGGAAATTTTTGAAAATTCCTCTTTTCAATACGATTCTACGGGTTTCAGGAACTACACGAAATTTCTAGAATAAATGAACTTTAACAAGACTAATTTTGCCAAATGGCTGCTCCAAGCAAATGAAACGCTGAATTAATGTATCTATAATCTATAATTATATGATAATAATTCATCTTTGATTGATATAATAGTGATATTTGAATATGAGAACATCATCTCCATCCAATGATGTGAATAAAATGTCATTAATTTGATTTAAAAATTTATTTGATTTGTTTTACTCATGGAAAGTCACAAATGGGCGCCGATAGCGCTCCTTGAATCTGGCCACCGAGCAGCCGCCCTCTTTGCCCACCCCTAGAAACAACCCTCGTCGTTATTATTATCACATCCATCCTTATTTTATTGATGGACATTTAGTAATATTGTTATTAACTTTCATTTTTGGAAAACATATTTTATTTGTCAACGAGAACTAACACACAAGATGGGTCCATGAAAGGAATTGTGAGGAAAATGTCCTATGATATGTAAATGAAAAATAAATGAAATATGTATTCCATGAATGAAATATGCCGCCCCCAGAAAAGTGCCGCCCTAAGCAGCCGCTTACGTCGCTTACGCCTAGAACCGGGCCTGTCCCTATACTTGTGTACAGTTAACGAGTTATTTAGTCTCTCTCTCCCCTCACCCCTCACTCACCCCAAAGATCAATGGAAAACACAAAAATATGATTATCCAGTCAGTCGTACACTTGAGTGATTAGGGAAGATGTTGAGTTCGTTCGGGGTTTCTTCGCAATATCGAAAAAAAAAATGTTGTGGATAGTGGGTCAAAAAGTGTGTGCAATAGTGTTAAAAAAAGAAAATATTGTACGTCGTATGTTCAATTTGGTTTTACAGTGGACCACCCTTTTTAAACCTCTTCTATATCAAGCATTATTGAGTTTGACTTGTAGTTTGATTGTTGTTAATACAGAGCTATATACTTTTTAAGTAATTGGGTTGCCATATTATTTCAAAACACCAAGCGGGTCACGGTACGTAAAAGGTTGAGAACCACTGCTTTACAGGCCCATCGAAAGAAAATTTCTTGATTGAACTTGGCATGGACATATGTTATCATTCAAGTTGATACTGAATACTTCTGAGGTGCAATCTGGTTTTGAAAAACCCCATAAGAATAACCCAGGAGTCAAATATGGAAAAATATTCTTCAGATATATTCTGAAAGATATAAAAATATTCTTCTATTCTTTTGAGGATAGATGAAATAGGGTTGAAGTTATTCCGTCAGAAGGTTAGGGAGGTGGTGACGAGATAGGGATAGATAGGGAACTTGCCACAGTGCATTTATGTTGAGAGATTTAGGTTATGTTAAGAGTTGAATAATAATAAAAATAATAATAATAATAAAAAAATTCAAATTTCCATGGAATTTAAAAGCACGCAAATTATACACATAATTTCAAAGTGTTGCCCAAATCAGATCAGCTGTATTATAGGCCTAGATAAGAATTATTATTTTTATTTTCACATCAATTGAAGCTATTAACCTTTCAACTGCTGAGTTTTCTGACAGTAACTGTATAAGCTGTGCTGGGTTAATTGTTCAAAAATACAATAGTTTGTACAAAGATTCCAGATGCTACATTTATGATTATTTCTTCAAGATTTTCTCGACAAACCACAGGACGAAGATCACAGAAGAATACAAAAAAGAAGGGTGGTGGAAAATCATATGAGTAATTCATAAATACTGATTTATGTTTCCTAGGCCAAAGTTGAGTAGGCCTAAATTGCCGCAGGAGCTTGGATTTCATCTTCATCTTCACTTGTGGATGCATTATTATTGTTATCGATACCAAAAGCGAGATAAGAACTGGTTTCATCTTCTTATTTCCATGTGTCAGGGTGAGTTTCTCATTATCGGTCAAAAAAAGCATATTATATCGCCGAGTTGGTCAATGAACATCCGCCATTTTCACTCGACTCTGAACCAGTGTGTTCGTTGACAAAACATTCGTCTGATTAAACGCTACTATTATGGAATAAATCGAAGGTCGACGTTATTTTGAAGAAATACATATTATGTTCAACCAATAGATGGCACAAGAGCACACAAAAAATCAGGTCGATAACTAGAGTTTACAGTTCAGCAGAAAATAATCAATATAGCGTGGAATTTGAAACGAGTTAGAGCGCGTGTAGCACGGTGGGCACGGCAAGCCAAAACACTTATACGCGTGTGTAGCAGTTAAAAGGTTAATAACAAGGATTAAAGCCTTGTTTCCACTTCGATATTTTTGCGGGTTGGCCAACAAAATTTCGGCCGAACCTTTTATCGAATCACAATCCAGAATTCCACCAAAACAAGATAATGTATTTCGGCCAGGAATTATTTCGGGAAAGTTGGTTTAACTTCAATAATTTTGGCCGAATTTAATTTGTGCCGAAAAAGCTGTTATGTTGCCATGTTGACTGTCTTCTAGCCACGGCCTTGCTGTTTCTACACGCATTCTAATGCACGAGTTTATAAGTTTGATCAAATTATGACCAATATAGGCCTACAGATTTTCGTCATGTCCAGAACTCAAGGGACCCTACTCGTGCCTTTACCGACCAGGCCCTTGACCCCCAGTCCACCCCTGTGTGTATATACTAGCTTTCCATTACATACCAAATGAAATCTTGCTCATTTTACAAGGCATATGCTGCATTTTCTTAGTATAATCAATATCAGGGTGGTAAAATCACCCTTGTCTGTAGTGCCTGTCTGAACGACCCTACTTCAACATCATTAAACTTAATTGGGAAACAAAATCATGCCAAGTTTGTTTATGCTAATTGAAAAATATATACATATGGACATACAGTATAACACCGAATGAGGTATGGGCCTACAGTTTCTTCTTCATTTTATTTCTCCATATTCATCGAGTAATATTACTAGAATAATCAAATTCAAGTACTGTAGATTCCAATTGTATAGCCTGACAATAATCACGTTGGTGACAAATTTTGATAGATAGAATCTACCCGCAACTTATTCTGAACGTACCTTGCTTGACTCGGGAATTTCATCTACAGATCTATGAATAAGAGTACCGTTCATGTATAAAACATTGGCAGCCTCATCTTCTGGCACCGTAAGTGTCTGATAGCTGAATGTGGCCTCACGTTCTATCCTCTGGAAAGAAATGTGAAGATTTTATAAATGTGGATACATGTTGACATTTAAAACATGCTCTTACAACATGTTAGGTGATATTCCTAAAAAATGTCTGTGTTCTTAACATAGTTTTTAACAATACTAGCGTAATTTTTATTCAGTTATTCTAACTTATTTCATATAGTACGTAAGTTATTATTAAGTTATTGTTGAAGTTATTATTGAATACAAATGTCAGTTTCTTATAACACAAACATACAGGCTGAACTGTAACTTTTAGAGGAAACAATTTTTCAAAAAGAACAATTATGAGCCAACCAAGTATCAATTACTGGAAAAATGCAAATACAAACAATTGCCTCTAGGTGTCTGGATATATTAAAATTGTTCAGCTGTTAATAAGTGGCTAAAAAATACTGTAGTAATATTACCACAGCTCTAGTATATGGTAATTGTAATAGGATTTGGTGCAAAAAGGCTTACTGCTAGAATACATTACTGTAACGGTATATCATTCATGTCAATGTTTAATTTGTCATTTCTCACCATTAGTAATCAATTAATTAGTATTTGGTTATTACATTTATATTTAGATATAAATGGAATAACCAAATAATAATTAATTGATCATTGATGGGGAGAATTGAAAGATTAACATTCTGACTATTCACTCATGCCAACAGAGGTAACTAGGCAATTTCCTAAAAAAAATTGCAAGTTCATTAAAATCTCAAGAGAATATAATTTCGAGAATATTATTCGAAAGATATCCGCCGCTTACATCACTAAGCATATTTGTGAAGCTTGACATGTGACCGGGAGTGAGGATAAACATCTAGGAGGATACTCAGATGCGTTGCGTGTGCAGTTTCTCTTATAATGCTACCAGACTGTCAGGGCAAGCCAGCAAAAAACTGAATAATTAGTTTTTTCAAAAGGGTGTCTCCAATTTGATAGACATCAACACAGTTTGTTAAATCTCAGTACTTTATAATGGACTTGTAGGGACTCTCCAAGAATCTAGAATCTTCTACCCATCAATCTAGTATTACTTGTATTAGTCAGATGGGGAAATCCTGCAAGGGACTCTCCAAGAATCTAGAATCTTCTACCCATCAATCTAGTATATAAAGGCCAGCAAGGCAACTCATAAGTTAGTTCACAACAAGTGATTGGACAGTCAACAAGTGCTAATTATAATACACTGGAACAACCAGACATCTCTATTAAACAGACTTTCTATTCTTCATTGCAAATAAATATCTAGTCAAATTAATACAGTGCTTCTTCTAGTGTCAGTGACCATCTAACCTTGCATCTCATCACATACCCCCACAGTGGTGACCCCAACGTGATCTTGAATTTTTACTGGGAGTGGTGCAACAGTTCTGGTTGGTTGTTAATATATATTGCTTACTTCAATCCGTGAGTGCAAAATGACAGAGGACCAGGATCAGAAGACATGGGTGGACCGTGTGAGTGTGCGGGCCCCACCCTTTTGGCCTGAGAAGCCTGCGCTATGGTTTGCCCAGTTAGAGGCACAATTTGCTCTGGCAGGAATAACCCAAGATTCAACCAAATTTTATCATGTGTTGGCGCAGCTTGATAGCAAATACGCTGCAGAGGTAGAGGATGTTATTACCTCCCCACCACTCTCAGACAGGTATGGCACAATAAAAACAGAGTTAATTGCACGGCTGTCAGCAACTCTGAGCTCTCGCATTAGGCAGTTGCTTGAGCGAGAGGAGATGGGCGACCGCACTCCATCACAGTTCTTGCGCCACCTGCGGGGGCTTGGCGAGCCATCCTTACCCGATGAGCTGCTCCGCACGCTATGGCTTGGCTGCCTACCATTAAGAACGCAGGACATTCTAGCAGCGTCATCCACTGTCGATCTCGGGGATCTTGCAAAGCTAGCCGACAAAATCAGTGACAACTCCTCGGGACCGCGAATCGCCGCTGTCGAAACAGATGCCCGGGTGAATGAACTGACACAACAACTAGCCTCATTGGCTGCAAGCGTCGCAGCACTCACTGCCAATCGCACGCGTGCAAGCCGACAGCGGTCAAGGTCGCGCACCAGAAGACCATCTCCGGCAGTCACGGACGACGACGGATCTGAGTGGTGTTGGTATCATACCAACTTTGGAAATCTCGCTCGATGTTGCCAGGCTCCATGCGCATACCAACAGGGAAAAGGACGGGCCGGTTAGTAATGGCGGCTGGTCATGGCCCAGCACCAAATCGCCTTTTCGTCACAGATAAACATTCAAAATTGAGATTCCTCATTGATACGGGATCCGACTTGTGCGTTTACCCGCGGGACAAAGTCCAAGGTCGCCCTGTCAAGACCACCTATGTACTTTTCGCGGCTAATGGGTCTCCTATCCATACGTACGGCCCGATCAACCTGTCATTGGACCTGGGTCTGCGTCGAGACTTTGCGTGGCGTTTCGTTGTCGCCGACGTCGCTCACCCCATCATTGGCGTGGATTTCCTTTCTCATTACGGCTTGCTCGTCGATGTACGCCAACGGCAACTGGTTGATGGCATCACTTCCTTAACAGTTCCGGCACAACTCTCCAATGACACGTCTGGACAAATCAAGGTAGTCTCGCGTGGTATTAGTACACAGTCACGTTTCTACACGCTGCTCGCTCAGTTCCCGGACATCACACGTCCGAGTGGCACACTTCGAGCACCCAAGCACAAGACGACTCACCATATCAATACGACTCCCGGTCAGCCAGCCTCATGCAAACCTAGGCGTTTAGCACCAGATCGCCTCGACATTGCGCGACGGGAGTTCAACATTATGCTACAGACAGGCATCGCTCGGCGATCGTCCAGTAGCTGGTCCGCTGCTCTCCACCTAGTTCCTAAGAAGGACGGCCAGTGGCGGCCGTGTGGGGATTACCGCCCTCTGAATGACCGGACCATCCCAGACCGCTACCCTGTCCCACACATTCAGGACTTTGGTCAGAAACTTTCGGGCAAAACCATCTTTTCTACCATAGACTTGGTGCGCGCCTATAATCAGATTCCTGTCGCTCCTGAGGACATCCATAAAACGGCTATCACTACCCCTTTTGGCCTGTTTGAGTTCCCATTTATGAGTTTCGGACTGAGGAATGCGGCGCAGACATTCCAGAGGTTCATTGATGAGGTGCTACGGGACTTTGACTTCTGTTATGTATACATTGACGACATCTTGGTCGCCTCCGATAACCCAGGACAGCACGAGGAGCACCTCCGCCTCCTTTTCAATCGGCTCTCGGAGTACGGTGTCTTGGTCAACTCTTCCAAGTGCGTATTCGGAGCCTCGGAAGTTCAATTCCTCGGATACACAGTCAACGCCTCGGGTACCCGTCCACTACAGGAGAAAGTCGACGCCATCCTTTCTTTTCCGTTACCAAACAACATTAAGCAACTCCGTCAATTTCTCGGAATGCTTAACTTTTACCGCCGTTTCCTGCCGTCTGCAGCCAAACTTCAAGCTCCCCTCAACAGCCTTCTTGTCGGCGCTGACACTTCGGGTAAAACGCCCGTCGACTGGACACCGGAACTTCAAACGGCTTTCGAAACGTGCAAACATAGCCTCTCCAGAGCCACGCTTCTCGCGCACCCGGACATCACCGCCGAGCTGGCAGTTGTTACCGATGCATCCGACACCAGCGTTGGAGCCGCCCTTCAGCAGAAAACAAGCCAGGGTTGGCAACCTCTCGCCTTCTTCTCGCGGAAGTTGAACACTGCTCAACGGAACTATGGTGCATATGACCGCGAACTGCTCGCCGTGTATGAAGCAATCCATTTTTTCCGTCACATGGTTGAGGCACGAACGTTCGCTGTGTACACCGACCACAAACCATTGACGTTTGCCTTCAAACAACGGCCTGATAAATGTTCACCTCGGCAGTTCCGCCATCTCGATTTCATTGGTCAATTTGCCACCGATATACGTCATATCCCGGGCACGGACAACGTTGTAGCCGACGCCTTGTCCAGAGTCGAGGCAGTCACAGTTCCCATCGACTATGCTGCCATGGCGAGAGCACAACAGGATGATCCCGACTTCCGTGCACTGGAACATTCCAGCACTGCTCTGCAAATACGTCCCAAGAGATTAGCCAACAGCGACCTCACCATTTACTGTGACACATCACAATCCACGCCACGTCCATTTGTGCCCCACACTCTACGACGCCAGGTGTTTGACAACATTCATAACATGTCTCATCCCGGCACCAGAGCAACCACCAAATTGGTCACGCAGCGCTTCGTATGGCCATTCATCAACAAAGACTGTAGAGATTGGGCTCGAGCATGCATCAAGTGCCAGCGTTCCAAGGTTACGCGTCACACCACAGCGCCTGTCGGTCATTTCGATGTTCCGGGCGCTAGGTTCGAGCACCTCCATATTGATTTAGTTGGCCCTCTGCCAGTCTCCGATGGATTTCGCTACTTACTCACTTGTGTGGATCGATTCACACGGTGGCCAGAGGCGATTCCCATATCGGACATCACTGCGGACACCGTGGCTTCCGCCCTCGTCACTGGATGGATTTCTCGGTTTGGCACGCCCCTCAGAATCACCACTGACCAGGGACGTCAGTTTGAGTCAAGCCTTTTCCGGTCGCTCAATCACCTGATCGACACGACCCACCTTCATACCACAGCTCACCACCCACAAGCTAACGGGATGGTCGAGCGACTGCACCGCCAACTCAAGGCTGCCCTTAAATGCCACGGCGACGATAGGTGGACCGATGTTCTGCCATGGGTCATGCTTGGTGTACGCTCAGCCTGGAAGGAGGATCTAAAGGCCACCCCAGCCGAACTCGTATACGGTACAACACTCCGCCTCCCTGGTGAATACCTTGCGCCTCCTACAGCCGCAACAGATTCAACCTCTGCTTACGTTGACCGACTGAAGCGCCACCTCATGCGTCTGCGCCCAACTCAACCTTCTCACCATGGCCAACACGCAGTTTTTGTATTCAAGGACCTCGCGACAAGTTCACACGTTTTTGTGCGCCATGACGCTGTCTGTACTCCCTTGCAGCGGCCATATGACGGGCCGTACGAGATCATCGCTCGCCATAACAAATTTTACACCATCATGCGCAATGGTCAGCGGGTTGCGGTCTCCATAGACAGATTAAAACCTGCGTACATTCTCCTTGACCCAGCCACATCCACCAACGCTCACTTAGCAGCACCTGTGCCAGGTGCTGAGGGAACGTCTGCCAGCCAACCCACGAATACTACATCGGCGGTGTTGCCAGAAAACGTTCCACCGTCACGCCTGTCAATCAGCCACAACACTGTGACAGCCAAAGGCCAGACGACGTCTGCTAACACTCGACCGCCGTCCGCACTGCGTCCAGCAATACGTCCTCATGCGGCTACCGATGCCACCGTGGACGTCCCGTCATCACCTCCGCCCGTCACGACTCGGTCCGGACGACGTGTCCACTTTCCGGCACGCCTGACTTCATGATCCTCTCGTGACCCTCAACACTTTCGGGACACTGGGGAGGGGGTCCTGTAGGGACTCTCCAAGAATCTAGAATCTTCTACCCATCAATCTAGTATTACTTGTATTAGTCAGATGGGGAAATCCTGCAAGGGACTCTCCAAGAATCTAGAATCTTCTACCCATCAATCTAGTATATAAAGGCCAGCAAGGCAACTCATAAGTTAGTTCACAACAAGTGATTGGACAGTCAACAAGTGCTAATTATAATACACTGGAACAACCAGACATCTCTATTAAACAGACTTTCTATTCTTCATTGCAAATAAATATCTAGTCAAATTAATACAGTGCTTCTTCTAGTGTCAGTGACCATCTAACCTTGCATCTCATCACATACCCCCACAGACTATTGACATATATATTCAAGAGTTACCTTCAGTACATCTCGAGCAGCCGCTGAAGCACCAACGCAAATAAGATCGGGTCCTGCCATTGACACTAAACTTTTTAGATGTCGAGATTCTGTTACCTGTAAAGCATTCAAATATATTCGATTGGAACCATGAAAATTCTGGGACAGATTCACTGTAAGTTTTGTCATGAAACCCATTTTATTAATTTAAACTCTACACTTGAAATTGTATTATGTTTGTGAATTCAGGTCACATATATTTTATGTATTTTTTAATATCTCATTCAGAAACATATATAGGCCTATATTTTGTTAAAATCTCAATTTTATCACATTTTTCAAAATATTTCATATTTTATGTATTCTAATATTTTTAATATTTCATGGATTTTTTGTATTCTGTTTGGAAATTCAAGTCACAAAATATTTAATGACCTAATTTAAGGGTAATATTATACAGATTATGATTATTTTGGGATGAGCAAAGCGAAGACTCAATTTCGCCAAACCCGAAAAAAAAGTGCCTGTTTTTTTTTTTTTTTTTGTTCGCGCTCCACAGGTCAGAAGAAAATTCAAAATCAGTTGAAACTTGGCACACACAAGTATCCTTATCTAATTCGATACTGTATAGTTTTGAGGCGCGATCGGTTGAACTACTTCTGAGAAAACTCATTCTAAAGTTTTCAAAAATCCCATTAGAATAACCCAGAGGAAAATATTCGTGAAAAATATTTCATGTGAGAGAATTCAAATACTCAGGGAATTTCAATCTAATAATGATAGACATTATTCCGAACTTTCACTTAAATCGGATTAGCCGTTTTGATGTAAAAAAATATATAATGTAATTTGTGTTAATTATTCAAAGCTATTGAGACACCTATTAAATCAAAGCAACAAGTGTCATCACTTGATTGTAAACGATTAAAACAAAGCTTTCTTCATTATCATATTAATTAATAATGGAAAATAAGATGGCAGTGATGTAATGGTTTGGATCTCAAGGTGTATATATATGTATATATATATATATATATATATATATATATATATATATATAATAACCAATCCAAAGATAAGTTGATATGTTCCAGCTCATCCATCAACGCGGAAACACATAACGCGTTTGCCTAGTACTAGGCAAACGCGAAATATGCGTTGTAAGATGAGCGAGATATCTGATAAGGTATAATAACAGTCCTACATTTGCTACTTTATCGACTCTGGTATTCTACACACTTTGTCCTTCATTTAATTGCTATTTTATCTTCTCTGGTATTCTACACACCTTGACGAATATGAAGAATATTTAATGCATGGGCAAATATTGAATCTAGGAAGCAGTGAATCTTGGCTCATTTCCATAATATATTTGTTGTATAAAAACAGTTATTTGAATTTTTTTCTTCAAAACGGCCGGTTCGAATTGCTTACAAAATGGTGGGTTACGTGTATCATTTATGTTTGAACACTCAGAGAAAAAATTTTTTTTTTTTGGAGAGGTTTCATTTTTTCAAATTTTCTCACCCAGCCTAATCTTATGGGGTATTTAAAAACTTTGACATGATATTTCTCAAAATCTAATTGACCGATTCATTCCAAAAACTAGACAGTTCTAAGTTGTAAAAGTTGGCCCGTACAAAAAAAGTTTCATGCTGATCAGTCAAACCCTGCAACCTGTGCAGTGCCCACAAACAAACAAAGAAACAAAAAAAACACAGACAAAGTCCTATAAGAGTGGGATGGAGACTTCGCTACGCTCATCTAACAACGGCTCTATTTGGCGAGATTTAGCCTGTTTCTAGTGAATGTCGTGTGAGGATATAGTGAATAATCAATTAAAAGACAATGCAAATTCTAAAAACCTAGACGGAATCACAAACAGCTTTGGTATGCTCCAGTTTACGCACATTTTCAAGTCGACAAAGTATCAGCTAATTATTAGCATCAATTCAAAGAGGTGAACCAAAATTCAGAGACTGGAACAATATTGATCAATATAACTTCATGCTAAAAGATTACTGTGACCCCCCTCCCCCAAACCAAGATTTGAACAAACTTTTCATCTGTTTAGTTGTGTTTTGCCAAAAGGAAACACAAAATTCAATGAAGGGTAATGAATGACTAATGAATAATCCAGAAATACCTTGACTGGAGTACATGGAAACTCTGGAAAGGCAGCTGCAACGGCTCGCGCTCCTGCCTCGTTGGTCCATTCAGACAGACCTACGAAAAACTCGCGACCTGAAACAAGGGAACTCAATTAATGAGTGCTACATGTATAATAATAACAATAATAATGATAATATTAATAAAAATAATTCTTCATCTCATGAAATCAATCCAATTTGACATTGAAATGTGCTCTCTCTCTGTTCTTAATTAGGCCCCCCTATACTTTTTATAATAAAAAGTATGTGTAGACAAAAACTTCAACCAGCTCCAGAATCATGATATATACGGTATTACAATTTAATGCTATCTGTCATCCATAGCCTTGATTGGGGAATAATGATTTTCTATCAAGTTTTGATGTTATTAAACACACATTTACATTTTTTTTTAATTTACTACACTGATGAGTTTCAAAAACTAATCATAATGAACTGAAAACAAATAATAATTTACTACAGTCAATAGAGCATAGACCATGGTAAAAGTTTCATTTTGAGTTTATCAACTCATTACAATTATGATGGAATATGAATATGATAGATGGATAGATAGATATGTTTATTGTTCTTTTGTACATTCCATTACATACAGTTAATCAATTTAAAAACTAACCATATAGGATATTAAAGACAGTCTAATAATGATGGGTACCGCTCTTGTGGACCACAGTATTGTGAACCCCGATATTCTGTACCCCAAGAAAAGGATAAAGTGGACCCCAGTATTGTGGCCCACACGTTTAAACCAGAAAATTGTACAAATACTTTGGTTTTGTGGTCCCCAATATAGTGGGCCACAAAACTAGAACATAGGGGTCCCTAATATCTTTTCCAAACAACCGAAGTGGTATTGTGGACCCCAATAAACTGATACACAGAGATTTGTCATTGTTGACCCCAATAAACTGAACCCCGATATTGTGGGCCACAAAAGTGTATTAAATGTCGTGTGGATATAGTGGACCACAAACTAGATATACTGTACCCCAAAGCTCGTTAGACATACTGCACCCCGGTATTCTGGTCCCCAATATAGTGGGCCACAAAACTAGGACACGGGTGGTCCAGAATATCTTTTCCAAACAACCAAAGTGGTATTGTGGACCCCAATAAACTGATACACAAAGATTTGTCATTGTTAACCCCAATAAACTGAACCCCGATATTGTGGGCCACAAAAGTGTATTAAATGTCGTGTGGATATAGTGGACCACAAACTAGATTTACTGTACCCCAAAGTTCGTTAGACATACTGCACCCCGGTATTCTGGTCCCCAATATAGTGGGCCACAAAACTAGAACACGGATATTCTGGACCACCCGTGTTCTAGTTTTGTGGCCCACTATATTGGGGACCAGAATACCGGGGTGCAGTATGTCTAACGAGCTTTGGGGTACAGTATATCTAGTTTGTGGTCCACTATATCCACACGACATTTAATACACTTCTGTGGCCCACAATATCGGGGTTCAGTTTATTGGGGTAAACAATGACAAATCTTTGTGTATCAGTTTATTGGGGTCCACAATACCACTTCGGTCGTTCGGAAAAGATATTCTGGACCACCCGTGTCCTAGTTATGTGGCCCACTATATTGGGGACCAGAATACCGGGGTGCAGTATGTCTAACGAGCTTTGGGGTACAGTATATCTAGTTTGTGGTCCACTATATCCACACGACATTTAATACACTTTTGTGGCCCACAATATCGGGGTTCAGTTTATTGGGGTCAACAATGACAAATCTCTGTGTATCAGTTTATTGGGGTCCACAATACCACTTCGGTCGTTTGGAAAAGATATTCTGCTTTGAGGTACAGTATATCTAGTTTGTGGTCCACTATATCCACACGAAATTTAATACACTTTTGTGGCCCACAATATCGGGGTCCAGTCTACGGGCTCCCATAATGATAATATATAGATAAGATAATAATAATAATAATAGTTTTTGACCTTTGTGATGGGCCTATAAATACACTAAAAATTGATTTCAGTCAGACAAGATTTGAACTGAAATAGAAAATACATATAAATAAATAGGGCCTAGAATGTTAATCCCTCAAGTATGGATGAATATGGAATATGGATGAATAGGCCCTACTCATTGTTGGATGAGGGAAGCAGAGACTCAATTTCACCATACTTAAAAAAAGTAGGGCTTACATGTGTGCATTTTCTGTTTTGTTTGCGCTCCATAGGTCAAACCAAAATTGAGTAAAATATTTGCTTTTGAAAGAAAGACCTATCATGACATTAGGCAATTTTAAGCAAAACTGAGTCATGTCCATTATGCAATTAGAGTATTTCTTTCATACGTAAAGACTCTGCCTTTGCCTTAAAGGTTGCCATAGGACACAGAATAACAATGAAATAACGTATCAGAATATTAGAATTTCAGAAAATACTAGTCAAACGCGAAATATGCGTTGTAAGATGAGCGAGATATCTGAATAAGGTATAAAAGTCCTTGAAGTAGTTCTACCCTTGCTACTTTATCGACTCTGGTATTCTACACACCTTGATATCTGAATAAGCTATTAAAGTCGTTAAAGTAGTTCTACTCTTGCCACTTCATTGACTCTGGTATTCTACACACCTTGACGCATATAAAAAATACTTCATTGTTGGTCAACTCTTGAATCTAGAAAGCAGTGAATCTTGACAACTTAATTCTGTCACAATTTTTATGATATATCTATGACTAACAATAACGTAACGGGATAAGCAACATGGCGAAGGTTAACATTAGGCCGTTTTCACCATGATGGAATCAGCGCGCTTTCGTGTACATTTCTGAGATTCGTAATTTCAAATCAAATCGTACGTATTAGGCTCGTATTTCAATGTATAGTACATAGTTGTATAATTGCATTCATTCTGATCTTTCTCGTAGATGATGAGTAATTATCCAGTTATCAAATGGTAAATATAGCAGTAGGGCTCTTGACCGGGGTCTAAATGCTTTTACAGACGTATTTTAAATTTAGATTGGCCAATTGAAATGAAATCTATCCCAATATTGTTTAATGCAGTTGGAAAGAGCTGGATTCACAGATTGCATTACATCTATTACTTGTATAGATCAACATACAATAATACCAGCAAATCATCATAACATTTGTGAGGCGGCAACCCTTTGATATACGCATGGTGCGAAAGGAAACCGCCATGTTGCTTATCCCGTTACGTTATTGATAGTCATAGGATATATTTTATCTATGACTATCAATAACGTACGTTATTGATAGTCATAGATTTTATGAATATTATCAGTCATTTTATTTTTTTTCTTCAAAACGACTGATCAGAATTGCTTAAAAAATCGTAATAATGTGTAAAATCCATGTATACACATTTAGAGAAAATTTCATCCCATTTGGAGAGATTTTATTTTTCAACATTTTCCGCCCAGCCAAATCTTATGGGGTTTTTAGAAACTTTGAGATGATGATTCTCAAAATCGGTCTGACCGATTCATTCCAAAAACTATACAGTTCTAAGTTGGATGAGTTTGCGTGTACAAAAAAAGTTTCATGTTGATCAGTCAACCCTTGCGACCTGTGGAGTGCTTACAAACAAACAAAAAAAAAAAAAAACACACAGACAAAGCCCTATAAGAGTGGGATGGAGACTTCGCTACGCTCATCAATCAGAAATTTACAACACAATAACTATACTAGTCAAACGCGAAATATGCGTTGTAAGATGAGCGAGATATCTCAATAAGGTATAAAAGTCCTTGAAATAGTTTTACCCTTGCTACTTTATCGACTTTGGTATTCTACACACCTTGATATCTGAATAAGCTATAAAAGTCGTTAAAGAAGTTCTACTCTTGCCACTTCATTGACTCTGGTATTCTACACACCTTGACGCATATAAAAAATACTTCATTGTTGGTCAACTCTTGAATCTAGAAAGCAGTGAATCTCGACAACTTAATTCTGTCATAATTTTTATGATATATTTTATGAATATTATCAGTCATTTTATTTTTTTCTTTAAAACGACTGATCAGAATTGCTTAAAAAATCGTAATAATGTGTAGAATCCATGTATACACATTTAGAGAAAATTTCATCCCATTTGGAAAGATTTTATTTTTCAACATTTTCCGCCCAGCCAAATCTTATGGGGTTTTTAGAAACTTTGAGATGATGATTCTCAAAATTGGTTCGACCGATTCATCCCAAAAACTATACAGTTCTAAGTTGGATGAGTTTGGGTGTACAAAAAAAGTTTCATGTTGATCAGTCAACCCTTGCGACCTGTGGAGTGCTTACAAAAAAAAAAAAAAAAAAAAAAAAAACACACAGACAAAGCCCTATAAGAGTGGGATGGAGACTTCGCTACGCTCATCAAAAAACATGTTGATTTAAATGAAATAACATATAAGAATATCAGAATTACAGAAAATATCAGAAATTAATTTCTCATAGATTTCTCAAGCAAAATGGCTTTCAATTTAGCTTCATTAAGCTTTCCGAAATAAAAAAAAATAATTGATACATTGATTTATAGTTGCAGATTACCATATAAAATAATAAAAATATTCCACACAATTTGCCTATTCGTTCATCCAATCATGGACTTATAAATATAAGCCCATGATCATACCTGTAAATAAAACATCACCGCCTTCTAGTTTCGCAGATTCGTCAGCAATTTCAACAATAGGCATGTCTAATTCCTTCTTCAGCACAGCTCTTATCGTTTCCACCTGCAAAACAAGACTGTTTTTAGCAAACGTGTTCATTCATATAGTTCTTCTATTATATTGGCGGTCCCGGGCGTCTGTCTACCCTAATCATCAGCCATGACGATTGGATATGTCGACTCGTCAACATTCAAGGACTTGTTCGGTGCTATACACATAATAGTTGAAATGAGATAATTTCAACTTTACAGCCTTCTTCCTGGCTCTAGGCCGGTCTATCATGTATTCGAGCGTTTCTTTACATCACCATGTTAATCTAAGTGCAAGGAATGGTATGTGCATAAACATACCACATAAACGTATCACATTGAAGTAGTATGAATAGATAATAAATAATCCTTCCTTCCACATTATGATGTCATATCTCGTCGACCTCTGTCTATTATAAATAAATGATTTGACCTCTTTTAAATCAATTCAAATTCAAATCACGGATTCGCCCATTAGCAGATGAAGGATATATACTAATATTCTTTATAAGATTTGTTGTAGTCACATGAACAACGAAATCAGAACTTCACGTCCTATGATTGAGGTAAGAATTTGGGCTAGGAAAACTTCATAAGTGGTTGTTGGGTGAGTGGCTGGCTGGGCGACTGCCGAACAAGGTGTACTCGGCACAACTATTGGCAATTTGGTAAATAGAAATAAAGACTTATTCACTTTTGTGTACTTCAATTTTTCCAACAGAATGTCAAAAAGTTCGGTATCAATAGTCAATATACCACTTATATAATATCAGAGTCTATCCTACAACTCTACAACAATTACTTTTTTGAAGATTTGTTATGACTTCTAGCTTCTAGCTTTATATTATTCAATTACGTTTTTAAAATGTGAAATTTATTTTTTAGATTGGGGTGATAAGATCGCCCTTGTGGTGCCCCGTCCAAACGATTCATGCACCTTTCATTCATAGCCTCAATGAGGGAACAATAAATTTGTATCACGTTTCGATGTTGATGAAAAAAAAATGTAGATATCCATTACGGCTTATTTATGAACTTTTATATATTTTCTAGAATGGATTTGTAGAGCGTATTTATACGGCACCGATGTCAATTATGATTGACGAGTCAATCTAAACACTACTGAGTATAAACAGTACCATTGATTAAATTAATAGGCGTAGACAAAAAACGTAGACCACGTATAAACAACTTGACACATGTTTTAGACCGATACCACTATTTGAGGATTTTGTAATTATTTTATTCAGTATTGATTTTCGCGTCCAGCATTTGGTATAGTCAAGTTCTAGACCGTATTATTGGATAAATGCAATGAAAGCTCGAACCACACATGAACAAGTTTATTTATAAGCTCGTTTATTTGTGCTCGAACCGAACAAGAACTTCCGCTTTTTAGCCTTTCTCTCCGCATGTCAAACCTACCTATCATTTAATTTTGATTATTCAGTTTTGCGGTAACATTGATCGGAAAGCTTTCAAAATGCTTAGTAGAATTAAGGTGGGATTTTTTAAAATACCCCACGAATTGAAAAAAAAATTGAAAGTATAGTGATTTTTTCAACCTTGGAAAATTTTAACTTCTGTGTGCACAGTGCACTGCGTATTTAATGATAACAAGTACCGGTATACCTAATTGACTACAGCAAACAATTACATGCTACTCAAGAGTAACTGAATTGGAAAAGCAGCCAACTTGAAAAGTATTTATTCTACGTCTCTTCGAACAACTCAACAATGAACAAACATTCAAAATTATAATATCGCTTCTCCTCATCTATTTTTTACTGAAGGTACGTTCAACTTTCAATTGCGGATACTTATGGGTCAATTTATAACTTAGTTATGAGACTGAACATTATTCACCCATCCCCTACGGTCCTATGCCACTAGTCTTGTGTCCACGATAGGTACCTATACTTGTTAAAACTTGGAGGAATGCATTGCAGCTATAATCATTTAACGCTTTTGAAAGAAGTACATAGTTGTGTTTCTGATTGTAAAACTCGTTCTCGAAAAACAGTGTCCTATAAATATCACAGCTATTCAAATAAAACGCCGATTTTTGTGTTCGTTATGTTGATCGACGACCTAGTTCTTCTTTCGTAGATGCGCAAGTACAGGCCTATAGCGTTTGCTAACAATACACGTCTTGGGAAATCGGGCTTCATATTTTGATATACGTGGAATTGGAAAGAAAAATCATTGGGCGTTTTCCTATACATGAATAATTAATTATACACATTGCCGCTTGATTCTACAATAGAATATCAGATTTTTCTATGGTCTATTGTGTATGGTTCTATGGTATTTTTCCATTGGTCTATGGTATAATTCAAATTTCACTGTAAAATAAAACACAATAATTCAATGGGAAAATAATTTGTTTATGCCTGTGGGCCAATACATGTATGGTTCATCCCGACTTATGACCTCATAAAGCCGAACGGGATAACAATTTAATGTATACAATCTAATTCATAGGCAACAGATGTAGAATAAGCTCGATAATCTAGGCCTGGCCTACGGTAGAGACGGAGCATAATGATAATACGAGTAAATAGGCTATAAATAATGAATGAGAAAAATGATTAAGGATTAAATTGAACACAATTTTTGAAGGGCTATTTGTAGCTGTTTTTAATTTTCACAATACTTATAAAACTAGACAGGCTAGAAATAGAATTTAGTAGGCCTATGATTCCATCCGTCAGTTTGACACTGACAGTACTACAGCTGTCAACCGCTGCAGTAGCTATGACGTAGCCAAAGAATCACACAACAAATAATCAATATAAAACAATGAGTACTATTGTTGCACATTTCATGAGCACTGTTGCATTCTTAGGCCTATTATATTACCTCTTTCTTGCGTGTAGGTGCACCCGGCTTAGTTATGAGCGCGATACCATTGCAAACTACAGCCGTATCTTCGACATAAACACTTTCTGGTAAACTCTCATCTGGAGGTAATTCTATAACGTCTAAACCGAGCTCCCGTAATAATCTGACAAATGATTCGTGTTGGCATCTTGATTCTTCTAAATCTATTTCACCACGCGTTCGAAATGATAACGGAATTCGACAGACTATTGCATGCGTATATTTTACAGACGCCATGACCTAAGAGCGACTAGAACGCGAATGGCGAGTGCCGGGTGGCGACCACTAGTAGTGAGTAGTAACTAAAGCTTGCCCGCATTACCTCACACCACACTCTTCTCACATAGGTCTTCAACGTTTTCTGGGCTACCATTGGCTCACCGATTGTCAATGAACCAATAGAAACCCTGTAAATATTCCAACACGTGATACGATTACAATAAATGGCGGTATATGAATGAAGTCCCCTCGTAGATGCTAATAATGTAGGTTGATCGGGAAGAAAGCCGACCAATATTGACGAAACCCGGACTGCCCAGAGCCTAGTTTGTAGATTTTTTGATAACCCAAAACGACGGAAAATCTTCTGAACATTCACGAACTCGTTAATTTTAAAGCAACAATTCCCCCCCTCACCACTTCCCTCTCTGACCCGAGGGTTATTTCAGAAAATTGGGGTAAATCAACCGAAAACTGAAAGAAAGGAGAGGAGAGAAATATCACTGAAGTAATTTATTCTTCGAAATACTTGCATCAAGATGCATTGAGAGTTGCGTTTGCCGGCGTCAAACCAACGCAACCCTCAATGCATCTTGACTTGGATCAATTATATTTGTATATTATTTAAGAATTAAAAATACTAAATAGTTTATTGCTTATTTGATAACTCCACCGACAGCAGGTTATTCGTAATTTAGAATGCTACCTTGTAGTGGTTGTTGTGGAAAGGTTAAAGTTTCAAAGATTACGTTCCTTAATATCTGAAGAAAAATGACAATGTACTTTTGCCTCTGAAGATGTAAAGAATATTTTTGTTTACAACAAATCATTTTTATAGCATCTACGACTAATTAAAAATGATGCTATAATTTTCTAATTGTTGGCTATTTTTTTCCTTCGTAACATCGAAACTTGATACAAAATCATTGTTAACTATTTGTAAGCATGTAGATAGAAAAAATGATATATTATATATTATCGAATATTTCTAGATGGTTTCATACTTCATCCTGAAACATCGACTTGTAGATTTCTATATCGACGATACCGGTATAGACCCGTTCCTAGTGTAATCAAGTTATACAAATAGAACCATCGTAAGCAATCGTGAGCTAAAAATATTATTATGACCAATCAAAATAGTTCAATCAATTTTTATTCTAACCGGCTTCAACAGATTGTATTTGTTCTCTTTACCTGCTTCTGAAACAATACTAAAGCTGATCAGAATCAAACGATGACTTTGAGACAAATGTATATCCAACAACGCTCGTTTTGAATATCCTCATTATTGGCTGGGGGAGCTGGGGTCCTTAGTTCTCACACTAAATTGTCTTTAGCTGTGATGGGATAAAATATATCTTGAAACCATGACCATAGAGTAAACTAGTAGGCCTATGGATAGTTACGGTTTTCTGATAACAACCTCCCCCCCCCCCCCTCCTTCCCACCCTAATAGCTAGGTTATTTGGGAGTATGGATCAAGTTTACAAAAACCCATGCGGGACTCGAACCCACACCTGATCTGAATTCAATTTCTACAGAAGCTAGCAATGCCTCCGAGAAGATTTACAGACGCATATGATTTACAAAATAATATGCTATAATGAAAACAGTTATCATGCACTCCATAAATAGTAATAATAAGTCGATAATAAAAAACATTCCTGAAGACTTTTTGAATTAAAAAAAACAAAAATATTTTCAAGCTGAAAATTCACTAAAATCGTTTCAAATTGATCAAGATGTAACTGTTAATGATTTCTCCAATAGTTTTCGCCGTGGGCCTATAAGAGATATTCACGACTGGTGTTGTTCATCAGATATAAGTAAAAACCGAGGGGTAAATAACTTGTATTTTTGGTGTACACCCTGATTTCAGATTTTAAGGGATTTCACGGAGATTTCACGGGATTTCAAGAAGATTTCAAGGGATTTCAAGAAGATTTAAAGGGATTTCAGGAAGATTTTATGACAAGTGTACACCAGATTTCAGGAGTTGTTAGCGCCTCGGTAAAAACTAAATAAATGTGAATAATTTGAACAGTAGAACAGAACCTCTTTTACAAGGTTGGTCAGGTAGGCAACAGCGTTCCAGCACTATGCAACCTGTCATATAAAAATCTTTATATATATATATATATAATATCTTTTATAAATATCTTATATTAATATTATTATTTTAATTTATTCATTATATTAATATCTCATATCTTTATATTTATATATATATATATATATATATATATATATATATATACATTTATAATACTAGGAAAACGCCATATATGCGTTGTTGGACGAGCGGATAGTAAAAGTATGTCGAATTTTTTGCCAAACTTGTGCCTACATTCGCCAATTGGGTGACATTTGAGTTATAAAAGGGTAAAAACTGCTTTGAGTGGTACCAATTCAGCACATTTTATGTTTTTTCTTCAAAATGGCTCACCCGATCAAGCTGAAAATTTCCAGAAATGTGTATCAAAATGTAATTCAACTTCACGCCAAATTTCATTATTTTGGAAAATAAAAATATTTTCTTTTTTTCCGCTGTGTTATTCTAATGTTTTTTTTTTTTAATTCTAAAATTCCTAAAAATGAAAGTTATCACCCGATCATGCCACAAAACTATACAGATCTAAGTTAGATGAGGGAGAGGAACCATATTGGAAAAAAGTTTGAAGTTGATGGTGGCTGTAGCCGTTTGACCTGTGAAGAACCGAAAAAAAAACATGAAAAAAAAAACATAGAAACGAACACCAATTTTTTTCAGTATCTCAAATTGAATCCTCGCTGAAGCTCATCTAATAATATAATATATTATATAATATATATATATATATACATATATCCCAACAAACACAAGACAGGCCAATGGTAACGATATGGTGAAGGTTTGCATCAAGAGGTTGTAACATATCGTTCGGCTTGTGGTAACGTAACGCTTTTGATTCAGCATATTTATAACGAAATGCTAGCAGCTTCATGTTAGCGTAGCGTCAGCTTCGTTACTAAACTGTCACCGATTTCATTAGCTGGCATCACTCCAACGGTAGCATTACGTCATTCAGGCTTCACTCGAGAGGCACTATTATGCCACTTGGTCAGTAATATGTCAGTATTGCGTTAAAGAAATAATACCATAATCTAATGTCAGTCTAATGTCAACAAAATATCATATATTATCAAATCACGTTGCGCCTGACGTACACGACGTGTCACGATTATCAATGCGTAAATGGAGATTAACCCGAGCCGAAACCCTCGCGCGGACGAGACCACAGCCCCCACTCGACGGTTTCCCCGCCTCCTCGTTTTCCCCTATCCGACACTATCGCCCGTTCACAGCACCCGAAGCCACCGCTTTACCAGACATTTCATAGAGCGAACGTAGGCACGCAGGTACGAACGAAGGTACGCTACGAACGCTATGAACATACAGATTCTCCCTCCCATGATTCTAATAGTAAAGAATACTGCACGCTGGAATCCCCCCCTGCCCCCCCCCCCCCCCCCAACCCTGAAAATAAATAAGAATTTGATTGTAGCTGGAGGGCTGGAATTAGTGGAAACTGATGAAGATAAACATTATAGTATTTATTTTTCTGTGGAGAAGCTTATATTATTACAAAATAGGCTATATAAATATTATATACCATGGATCTGAGGTATACTTTAAATTATATACTTTATATATCCTTCAAATGCATGAAAACATGAATTTACGTGTAGGTCCTACCCCGTTATTTTTCGCGCAGCATTTCTTCTCGTACAAATTGAAATGAAAAACAGTATAGATCCACACACTACTCAATCTGTTGAACGTCGAAGTTCACAATAATGTAATCCGAATGACAATATTATTTGAACTTTATTCACCAGTCACAACTGAAAGATCCAAACCGACCAAACGATCAGTCTTATGTTTCGTTCTGGAGTGCGTGCATTAGGAATTAGCTTGAGTTACGTATTCATATAGATAGCTAATCCAAGGTTACAACAGGCACTATTTAAATTTGCAAGTGTCATTCTGTCGGTGCGTATAGTGTGCATGTGTAGGTTGTTGGTTGCCTGCTGACGCCTCAGTGTCTACAAGTACGGCTTATCTGATAGTTGAATTCTAACTGGTCAATAATAACGGCGTCGACGGACGTGTACAAGGCCGTTGCGACGTGCGTGACGAAGAAATTAATTACAGGGGAATTTTTTGGAATTTCATCTGCACTTTTTCCGAAGGAAATATATTAGGAATTAAGGAATTATTCCTCAATAAGGAAATAGAAATAACTTGGTTGTTACCTTGACTCGATAGAAATTTGGTGGAGATCTTCCTAATTTTGTTTTCAAATTGATTGATTGAAAAACCGACTCAATTTTTTTTGTACGGATTGTACCCTTCCTCATAACTTGATCAATTCTATTCACAACTTCATAAATATAGAATATCGTTCATTTAAATTAAAATACAGCCTACAATTGCTGGGAAAGTTAAGTCGTTCCAAATCACACATGTCATGCATACAACATACAATTGTAATTGTACCCACGAAAGAAGGATGTCTACCAACTGAATAATTGTACAATTTTCCTCAGGCCTAATTACATAATCTTGCTGTAATTTCAAGGATTTAACACTTTTGAAAAGTGCATTTACGTTTCTTATCGTAAATGTAGACTTTATTCTGAAAAATCATGATACCCTAAAAATATTATAGAAATACAAATAAAATTGTGTAATTTGTTTTTGTTGAGTTAGTAGACAACCTTCCTCTTTCGTTAATTCAAGTATAGAATTGAGTCATACGGCCCTACGCAATCCCTCAAAATGTGCCCAATAAGGTTCATCTTACAACTCTAAAAACATGTTTCTGTGAAAATTAGCATATTTGTGAAAAAATAATATTGATCTTCAATGATATATAGGCCTACTTTTATTCATGAAAGAGTATATCAACTGAAAAAATGTTAATTTTTGTAATTGCAGAATGTCGATCGCTTCAACTTGAGGACTTGATGCTTCTGAAAGAAGCAGCTGCGTTAATTATTGTTCTCTCCGTTTTGAAAAAATCATGATATCCTGAAAACACCACAGCTATAGAAATATAAAAGTGATGCATGATGTATTGGCGGGCGACCGTCTTTCGCAAATAGTCACATACAGAGCCCCAAAACACCTATAGCTTTTGGTAGGGTTGCTATCCAAATATACTAAATAATAAAAACTAAAAGAAATGAAATAACCCCCATACATAACCTGGCTGTTGGTGAGGTCGATTAATCACCGTTAAAAAATAAAATAACTTGGTTAGAGAAAAGTTTTTTTTTCTATGGCTTACTGTAATGTGAAAACGCAGTACCGTACGTAAATAAGTAATCAGAAAATTGTTTCATAAGCAAAATTCATCATGGAAAAACATCTCAGTTATAAATAACTATTATACCCCTCCTATACTCACATAATTATTTGAAATAAATGTAAATATAATGCATGGTGAAACATCACTAATAACAAAATGAATAATACTGCAGTGATGCTATCAATTCAAATGAAACTGATAATTTTAACAATTTATGATAGTCTAGGTTTTGATAGACCAAGTTTGTCACTCTCCCCCCCCCCCTGTATCCGGCACTGATTATAACCCAAAAATAAAGCCAATTTTATCATTATTATTATTTGGCCTACATGAATTAGAATTCAAGACATCAGTCATATAAATGTTCTCCGTGTCCACCCATCTGTAGCTTGACACTTGACAGAACGACTTGTTATATAACGTTGCTCGTGTTCCTCTTATTACCAGTGTTCATCGTGCCAATAATTACAAATGAGGTACTGGTACTTATCAACACGTGGGCAGATATTACAAACACTTCATAGCACTGTTGCCGCTGTTCCATCGCTTTAGCAGTTTCGAGTTTATACATCATCGTATTGGCAGTACCTCAGTGTGGTAGCATGTTACAATTTGTCTTCTTATGTTATAGTGGAGTGTTTGGAGTATATTTTTTCCTTTTACCTCTTAAAAAGACAAAAGTTCTTTGCATCTTATCGTGCAGAGGGGAAGGAATTCGTTGATAAAGTTATTATAGTTATAGCACTTGAGCATCGAAAACCGAGAAAATCGGCAATCCTTTCTCCTATCATCCCCTCACCGTTTTATTATCACCCGCCCATTCGTACCCCTGCATAACCTAGCTGTTAGTAGGATGCTAAAACAGCATTGCAAAAAAAAATCTTAATGGTGGTGGCAGATTTTTGCTTCACTTAATAAATGATATCTTTCTTTCTCCAAGAAATGAACTCTCGTAAATCTATGGCTATAGATTTATAAGCCTTGTGGAGAATAAATTTGAAGTTGATTCACAGTGAAACCTCTTATCAGTTTTAAATGGACCATGAGAATGAAACCATCGATGTAGGACAATCCATCCAGAGAAATTCAATATTGCTTATATGCAGGGCCACATTTACACCTAGGCAACCCAGGCAGCTGCCTAGGGCGGCAAAGTTTAGGGGGGCGGCATTTCCTAAATGTTTTGAGAACTATATGTATTTTCCATATGTGCACGAACATCAGCAAATGAAAAAATAAATAAATACATTATTGACTTATTGCAAGAAATAAGTATGTACCCCAAATAATCAAAGTTGAGTCACGGCTAGCTATTATTTAGAAGTTGCTTTGTTCTATTCTTTTACACTGTAGCGCAGGGCTCTTTGATTATCAGACACCTTATTTGCGCGCCCTGCATTCAGGGACATGCATTCAGGGACACCATCAGGGGGTCCAAGGGAGGCCCCCCCCCCCAATAACTTATCCTCCTTTAAAAATATATAATGTTGACCTATGAATAAACACACAACACAAAATATGATGACATATTGATATGAATTGTATCAGTAGGCCTATACACTCTATTATTTTACACTTCCTTCTTCCTTTTCGATAATGATTCAATCATTAGATTCCGAAACTGCTCGTGGATCGCAAAAATCACTTGAAAAATGACCACATTTCGAAAAAATCACTGCTGGGAATTTTGCTGGGAGAAATTGCAAAAATAACTTTGATAATGTCCATAGTGATTCAATCATTGGACTCCAAAATTGCTTGCAAATATCAAAAATCACTTGAAAAATGACATGGGTCCATTTCAAAAAATTCTCTGCAGAGCTTTATAGGGACAAATCTAAAAAGTATAACTTCGAAAATCTCTATGATGATTGATGATGCAATTATGAGACTCCAAAACCACTTGATAAATGTCTGTATTTTCAAAAGTTCCCTGGTGTATCACATGGGCCTACATGCAAGTCGTCACAATCATAAGGTAGATTACGATGAGACTATTGTCAACTTTGCTACGAGGAAGGTGCGACGTCAGCAGTTTTAGAGGCCTATACTTTATAGTGATTTAACCACATTATCGACTAGATAAATTGCCACATAATATAGAGGGGGGGAGGCCAAAAATTATTTGCCTAGGGCGGCGCAAAACCTAAATACGGCCCTGCTTATATGGAAGTAGGGCGAGACGAAATGAATGATGAGAGCGGGAAAACGATGGATCTGGAAGCAATATATAGAGGTTTCACTGTACCAATTGTTCAGGATATAGTGAACTTGATCAAAAAAAAAAAATCAAATACAATTATTGTATTTTTTTAAATAATCAACAAAATAGGGACTACACTCATGTAGAACAAGTACCCAAGACTCGACAAGCCCAATCTCCTTGAAACAAAATAAGTACGTAGCAGCATCAATATGTAGAAATATCTTGCAGTAGTGACACTAATGCCAGACAAGAACCCTTGAAATCTTGTTGACAAGGTGTTGTTATAAACCTGCTTTTTGTTGTCTATCTTGTGTGCGTAATGTATTGTATATGTATTTATTATATTGCACTTGTGGGGTTTCGTCCCCGTTGTTAATAGAGAATTAATAATAATAATAATAATAATAAAAGTATAATTAATCCAAATGAACCAATTGAACAAACATTCTGGGAAAATCAATTGTTATCATAGTTTTTCTTCACTTGCGATCCACGAAAAAATGTCATGCAACAAATGGTTTCCCACTCATTATAGTTTTGCTCTTCGAGTTCCTTTAGAATTTTTGAAAGTGTGGGCTACGTCTGGCAGAACCAAATGCAGCAGAATGGAGGAAGGATTGGGAATGTAATAGATTCAGATGTGAAGAAAAAACACCATATATTTTCTTCACCTTTATTGGCAAATGTTTTAGTAATTACAGCTTATAAAGCAAAAGAAGCTGATATATATTAATGAATGAGTATGATCTTATGGAGTAGGGATGATTCTACACTCGAGTATTTTATAACTAGGCCTACTAACACATACAAATTGATCAGGGGTGGGAGGAAGTTGATGTAAAAAATGTATGTACCGCAATAAAGCAACTGGCCAGCCATAAACATTTAACTCGCTGATATGAACTTCCCGATGTAACCACGTAAAACCATCGTACACGGCCCAGATTCCAGAATATCTTACACATAGTTTAGATACAAATAGTTCGGTTATGAAGTCTCTTGTGGATATACTCCCTTTTTCAAGTCTATCTTTTTACGAACATACAAATCAATAAAAAATCTTACCTAATTAATTAATTATACAACTATATCTAGTAAACTATATTGCAAAATAAGCAAAGAAGTTTTAGAAAAGATACTTTTCAGTATAACTGCTCAGTACTGTACATACTGTTTATCGGTATATAAACAGCAAGTTGTGCAGCATTGATTTTTAAGAGCTGCCAGGAACGTAGATTAATAAGTCCCATAGAAATTTAAAAACATAATTTCCTGCCTTACGTTTCCTCTTCAATATCCTAATTTCATGGCAGCGGAAACAAAAATGAAGCATTAGGAAAGAATGGTCTTGAATTTAAATCAAGTCGAGTATTTTTGAAGATGGTTTAATTTCAAATAATGATTACTGTATACGTGAATAACGTGATGTAGATTATTTGTGTATTAAAAATGTCCAATGCTGGTCCCAAATGTCAAAATGCACTACCAGTTCACAGTTAATCTTTTGAACAACTTCTAGCTTTCGACTTTACTAGCGACGAAATACGATTCCGGCAAAATCGTCACAAGTAACTTGCTCCACTATTTACTGAAAAGAACTATTCGATATCTTTCAAAATAAATTTGCTTATTATATTACACCTACTGTATACAATGAGATTATAAACTGCCATCTTTCATACAATATAATGACGAAACAAAATATCCTCGCTCACCCATGATGTAACTACCTTTAAAATGCATTCACAAAAACTGATGCACACAAGTTTTTCAAGCAGAATTTAACATTGAAAGACTTAACATGACTATGTGATTAAAATAGTTTCGGGATCAAACCTCATCCATGTTGAGATGCTAATTACAATAAGGTTAAGGTACATGGGGATATAACCTACCTACCTACTTACAGTATTTGCACTGATACAACTCTGTTCCGAGCGTTTCTCTTTCTCTCTTCTCATACAAGTCTGCCATAACGTAGAAACTACTTTGCTTTAATAAAACAATGCGCACGACCAACCATACTCAACTCTCACGAGTCGCTAGGATTGATCTATATTTAAAAGTCTATTATGGCTAGCATCTAGAATCAACACTTTATAAACATAAAATAGCCAGTTTATTTCAAAATCTATCCTCAAAACATCAAGAAGTCATTATATGTATATATATATATATATATATATATATATATATATATATATATATAGATATATATATATATATATATATATATATATATATATATATATATATATATATAGATATATATATATATATATATATATATAGATATATATATATATATATATATATATATAGATATAGATATAGATATATATATATATATATATATATATATATATATATATATATATATAGATATATATATATATATATATATATATATATATATATAGATATATATATAGATATATAGATATATATATAGATATATAGATATATATATAGATATATATATATAGATATATAGATATATATATATATATATATATATATATATATAAAAATAAATTTACGACGTGGAATGAACAACTGGAATAACTATAGTGCATGGTTTGCTAAGTATATTAAAACAATGGGAAAACGATTACGAATTTTTCATAATATACATAGACATTAAAAGTATCTTTCTAGCCTACATTGTTTCCCATTTCAAGTTAAAGTTGATAAAAAAGTATTTGATTTCAATAACCTTCATAATTTCTATTTGTAAAATTGCTTCTAATTTCATATAAAACGATTGGAGTTCTCCTTTGTTTGCTTGATGCAAGTGAAACGTAAAAAAAGCTTCGTCTCGTCGGGTTTGCGGGTTCGGTCGCCAACGCGTAAGCCGAGCCCCCAATTCGTCGGAGACTTATGATCCAAGCAGCGAGGTCGCAAACAACAGTCAAGACATTGATGGGTGGGTGGGTGTAGTGTAGTTGAGGGGAGGGGCTAGATTAATCATCAATCACTTCACTTTGATTCCTTCTCTTCTTTCTGCTTGTTCTCTTCTGGTTCCTTTTCAATCTCCTTTACTTCCTTCTCAGACTGCAAAAAAAAAGTAGAGTCAAGACATGTAGAACAGTTTTTTTTTGTCAAGGTTCACAAATAGTCTAAGTAAAAAAATAATTGAGAGAGGACTTCTCTGAAACTACCCAAAGAGTTTCAAATTAAAATCTCTTATGAAAACAGAAAATTCCACTGAAAATTACGAACATTGTACCAGTTGTAGCAGACATTTCAATCGATTCTAATTGATTTAATTGACATTATGGACATATTGTAGCATCTTGTAGAATAATTCTATTGAAACTTTGATACATCGTTTTTGAAGGGACGATGAAAATAAAACCCATCCATGCAGCAAAACGATCCATCCAGGAAAATTTAGCATTGGTTATATGGGACTGGGGAGGGACAATAGGAATGATAGAAGCAGGGAAATGATGGATCTGGCAACCATGCATAGAGGTTTCACTGTTCAACAAATTTCTGGGGAGTGGTTCATACTGACAATAGTCAATATGTTATTTGAATCATTGCAGTACTATCTGGATTGAGTAAGAACTGTCCGTACTACTCGTTTTCCCCAAAGTTGTACTGTACTACATAATGTAGTTTCTACTTTCTACTCACCATGATGAAGTTGCGTAGTGTTCGAGGACTGAGGTAGGAAAAGGAGAATAGCGACCATATGGCAGAAACATATGTCGTGAGGAATGTAGATCGACAATCTGCATTGGAGATGAGGTATATGTGATTGGAAAAGGTTGGAAATAAGGGCCTTAAGCATAACATAATTATACCATTACAGAGCATTGAAATCAAAACTGAATGCTAATCAATACAGTATCATGGTGGTGAGAATTTTCAATTGACCAAATTGAACATCATGGCACGAAAGATAAGCAACTAGCATTTAGGATGGATTTTCCCGAGTTGAAACGAGACTAAGAGATTTTTCAATATTTGCGCTTCCACGAAAGAAAGTCGTCTACCAAATAATTGTAAAAACGTCAATAATTAGTTACATAATCTCTGGATTCATAAGGATTCAATGCTTTTGAAATATGAAGTTGCATTTGTTATAGTAAACCTTGTGTTAAAATTTACTCTGAAAATAACCACAGATGTACAAATGTAGCGGTGATATTCGACTATTTGTGTTTGTTCGTTTGGTAGTCGACCTTCTTCTTTCGTAGATATAAAGTATTAGACTATGAGCTAATAATCGAAATCATCCCCCCCTCGGCGGCGGAAGGTTTGAGAATGGTTTCTCAAAGATTTTTTTACGCTCTTTCCATTTCTGCTTGTTGGATGCTCGAAAGCCGGTGGGTTTGGCTTCCAGGGGCGTCCAAACCTTGATCAAGTGTTTGATTTAGTGCAAGAATCATCAAATTAACCTTGTATAATGGAACAATTTTGAGTGAAAATAGATGAGTTTCCATAAAAATTTGAATTTTGAACAAGGTGTATTGAAAAAAAATCGAAAATGGAATGCCATTTCGGAAAAATATCATAAGTGATGAATTTGATGAAAATTTGTTTCAGATGCAATATTGGCCACCCTTTTTTGGGGGCAAAAGTTTAAAAGATATTTTCTGAGAGAATATTGTACACCCATTTTATTCATCTCTGTTGGATTATCGACATTATGTGTGTTTGACTTCCAGGGGTGTTCAAACTTGGGTCAAATTTTCGAATATGGTGAAAAATTAACATTCATCAGGAGTGTGAAGTCGAGTAATTTCGAGCATAAAACAACATATTCTGATTGAAATTTTGATTTAAAAGCGATTCCCACTGAAAAAAAAAGAAAATACGCCGGCATTTTGAATATACGTCACAAGTGATGAATTTGGTGAAAAACATTATGGGCAATATTGGACACCCTTTTTTAAAGGCAGAAGTTATAAGAGTATTTTCTGAGAGAATATTGTACACTCTGTTCATTCATACTTGTTGGAATATCGACGAACCGTGGGTTTGACTTCTAGGGATGTCCAAACTCGGGTTAAATTTTTTAATTAAAAAAAAAAAATGAAGTCGAGTATATAGTTTGAAGTCGAGTTATTCTGAGCACAGAACAACATAATCTGATTGAAAATTTGATTTCAGATGAATTTGTATTCTAAAAATTTTTAAATTCTTCGCCATTTTGAAAATACGTCAAAAGTAATGAATCTGGTGAAAAATTTGTTTTCAGAAGCAATATTGGCTACTCTCTTGGGGCGCGAAAGTTTTGAAAGTGTATTCTGAAATAATATTGTACATTCTGTTCATTTATGCCTGTTGGATTGATAAAATTTCATGGGTCTAGATTCCAGGAGCATTCAATTTCATAAGTGATTTCTCTGTTTTCTCATCTATTTTTTTGTTTTATCATGTATTTTTCTGGTCATGCCCATTAAAATGCTACATATATAAATATTGAAATGTTCTTGATTATGATATCTCCATTGAAGAAATACATATCCAATTGCAAAAAATAATGATAACACTTGTTATTTTTGAAAAATAAGATGCACATATTTTAAGCATACAATAATCATCATCTATTTTTAATGAATTGTGTGATTGAGGAAAATGAGAAACTCTGAAGAGAAAATAATAATTCTTGCTTATGCGAAAATGTTTCAACGATATGTCAGTGTGGCCCGTGGTCGATGTTGAATGTGTTGAACATGTTGAAGACGTTAAATATACCGCTGTTCCATGGAAATGGATGGAAATCAGTAAATGGTGAGCTCATAATGAAATGGACTGAATGTGATGTATTTGACTTGAACTGGTGGACTTGTTGCATGGGTCGTTGATAACAGATAAGGAAAATGTTGGCGGAGACCTTGCAGAGGTGGACGAGTCACTTATTGACGACGTATTTGGAGACGAGGAAATGTCCTTCTGACTTGATAACAATTATTATAAATTTTTGTGTTTCCCTCTAAATAAGATTGATGCAATGATTCGTAGTTCATGAAGTCTCAGTTCGTTAGTGTAAAGGCCCATTCACATTTTACAACAAAAATTAAGAGTAAACTTAGCATTAACAGTAGTGCAATTATTTGGTAGTTATCCACAACTACAATTTGGCAGTAAGAAACAGCCAATGAAATGGCTTGTTTACATCAGAAGTTCATCTGCTTTATCTTCCTCTGTGCAATTATGTGCAGTTTTTAGGTGAAGTTAAAGGTAGATGTGGTAGGCCCTGATATAATTAATTCCCTCGAAACTCAATTGTAATATCATGGATACAATTAAAAGTGTGGCACAAAAAATGGCGAATTAAATGGGGATGTATTCAAGACAACCTGCCAGACATCGTCTGAACGACAGACGCCTGCGGCACGCCGAACGTTTACTCAAATCTGATTGGTTAGTGCGTATGTAAGAATCAAGAGCAAGATCTCAAGTTTTCAAACCTTGCTGTTCACTTCAATTGTTAGGACTAATGCGTCGCATTGCGAAAGGGATGCATGAGGGTTCTAAAACAAATATTGCTGCTAATGCCAAGTTTACTCCTAATTTTGGTTGTGAATGGGCCTTTGGGGTTCAAAGACGGGTCGACAGCAAGTCATTTTGCGCCTGTGTTCATGCCTGTGTATTTTGTCAAAGTTGACGACATTTGTGATGGTTTCAAGCATATGGAGGAGAAGGGGAAGAAAGAGAAAAGTAAGAGATGACGATATCAAATAAAATGAAAGAAGACGATAGATGAAGAGGAAAGTGACAAGACAATGGAATCAAATAGAATACAAACGCAAGGCTCAGTACTCCCTTCATATACTTCGATTATCATCATTGAGACGTTCTGTACCCTCATCCCAGACCTTATCGCCTTGGGTGACCATTTTGGGAGCCAATAAATTGCTCCCGGCGTCAGCTCTGGAGCTACGCAAACCCCCTCACCAAAATAATCAAGAGGTGCCGCTCCTAAACTGGCTCAATGATTTGACCTCTGCCGTAATTTAGCAACAATTATCGTATATGGAGTATTTTATATCAATAAATGATCATGAAATGTAAATTCTGTCATTGTTCATCTTCTCTGTAGCAATAATCACACAAAATTATGATCATTGCTATTGATAATTTTATTGCCGTTTCAAAAATGTTGAACAGAGACATTTCACTATGAACAAAGTTTGATTCAATGCAGTGATGTAGATAGGCCTAATGAAAACACAACTCGTATACGAAAGCAATTTTCTTTGAGATATTAACATCATTCTGAAATGAATCCACCATTTCCGATATCGAAGAGTAATTGGAAAGAATCGTATAATGAACTCCATAAACATTCACTTTCAGAACTTTCGCGATGCGATTTTCTTATCCATAATTACTCCAATTCCATCACTACTTAATTTTTTCAAAATGACGAATATCATTTTTTCAAACAGAATGTATTCATCTGATAAAACTTCGGTAATAATGAAGACTATGATTCCCAATATCAAATATTCTCACAATGTTTCTTGTTGAAACGACTTAATTTGAGATGATTCAAATTGACAAGCGTTTGGACACCCCTGGAAGCCAAATTCACCAACGTGATTCAATTTAACAAGCAGAAATAGAAATATTGTACCATATTCATCAAAAATTAACTTCCATAATTTTCTCCTCTGTAGGAGGAAAGGCCAAACCAAAACCAATTCTTGTCAAATTCATGGCTTGCGGATTATTTTCAGAATGGCTGCTGATTTTTCATTTTTTCTCACTCAATTATGTATATAATCAAAATGAATGATAATTCAGATGAAAAAAATGCCTGAAATCACCTTTTTTTCTCACTCCCAAAGCCTTGTTCTGTTTGACAGAATCAATTTTTTCAGACAAGTTTGGACGCCCCTGAAAGTCAAACTCCCCAGCTTTCGAGCATCCGATCAGCATAAATAGAAAGATCGTACCATATTCTTTCAACATATACTCTTAAAATTTCCGCCCCTATCGAAGAAAAGGCAAGATTGAGTCAAAAACAAATTTCCGTCAAATTCAGGACTTGTGACGTATTTTCGAAATAGCTGCTAATTCTCCTCTTTTTTTCTCTGAAATATGTTCATAATTGAAATTACAATGAACTCAAATGAATTTTTGCCTGATATAACTTTAATTATCACTCCCAAAAACATGTTTTGTTTTACAAAATTAAATTTTTTACCAAAACTTTGGACGCCCCTGGGAGCCAAACCCACTGGATTTTGAGCAACCAACAAGTATGAATAGGAATATCATACCTTATTCTTTCAACATATTTTCTTAAAATTCCCGCCCCTATCGAAGAGAAGGCAAGATTGAGTCAAAAACAAATTTTTGTCAAATTCACGACTCGTGACGTATTTTCAAAATGGCTGCTAATTCTCCTCTTTTTTTTCTCTGAATTGAATTGAATTGAATATTGGGGTTTTAAGGCGATTTTTTTTTTTGAATTATGTTCATAAATAATTATGTAATTGTTCATAATTGAAATTAATATGAATTCAAATGATTTTTTGTCTGATATCACTCTTTTCTCACTCTCAAAAACATGTTTTGTTTTACAAAATCAAATTTTTCACCAAACTTTGGACGCCCCTGGAAGCCAAACCCACCGGTTTTCAAGCATCCAACAAGCAAAAATGGAAAGAGCGTAAAAAATCCTATTAGAAACTATTCTCAAACCTTCCGCCGCCGAGGGGGGGAGGGGGGGTGTATGTTGGCTCAAAGTCTATATAGTAAATAAACTTCTTGCAAGTACAGATTTGTGTGAAAAATCTATGCTGTATAGAGTACTGAAATATACTAGGCCTACTATAGGGGACCTATCTGCTAATTATTAATTATTTATTGAATTTATTCTATTGATTAATTGATCGTTTGTTCAACAACCCTACCAACAGCTAGGCTATACGGGGGTACAAATGAGCGGATGATAATGAAATTATGAAGTGATGATAAGCGAAAGGACGTTTACAAAAACCCATGCCTTATGCGGGACTCGAACCCACGCCCAACGGTGACTTCAGTTTCTGAAGCGGTGTCTCAGCTGACCGAGCTACCGAGGGTGGCTTTTTTCTTTTTATTGAGAGACCCAGTTGAGGTCATGTATTATAATCAATTGACAGTCCACATTCCTGGACCTCTAGCTCTTTCCGATGTCAGGGATCACATCAATTATTACCTTCTCAATCTCTTTGTCGGTCTCGGTATCTTCCTTGTCTCCACCCTCTTTTCCTTCCTTCTCCTTGTCATCCTTTTCCTTGGTTTCCTTTTCTTCTGGAGGAGGTTTTGGTAGATGCGAGTTCAGGTCCAGCGTCTTGCACATATCCTCCCAATCGGGGAAACATCTGAAACAAGATAATAAGTTGCCAATATCGTTTCTGACTAAGGGTATATTTTTTAAATGCTCTCGAACCGAGATCGCTTGCTGTAAGTCTTGGATCTGACCATTTTTTAAAAATGAAAACTAATATTAGGCTCATCTTTGGAATCTATCATTTCTCATATATAGACTTGTACAAGAATTTCCAACTTAATTTAGCTTTAATTGCTAATCAATCCATTTTGTTTAGGTAAAACAATCTACTACTCTTGTATGGTATTTTATACTCTTCTACAGTAAACCAAAAAATCCAAAATCCAAATTGCAAGGGACTTTAAAGAAATGATTTCGATTTATAAAATTTCGGAACAATCAAAAACTCCTTTTCCACGAAAATCATCATAGGCCTACTTCCCGATTAGAATTGAAGCTATTTTGTAATCCGTGCGAGAAAGCTATGCAACGCGTTTGAGAAACCGCTTCACTGATGGTGTGTACTTTCCTAGCTTCGACGATCATTATTCAACCTGCTTCAATTGGCGCTCGGCTGTCCGGAGTCCGACGAAAGAGTGTTCCAAGCTCATCACAAATCTCGTACTCGCTAAGGTCAGAGCGCACTCGGATCACTCACTCAAAGCAACATGCTTCACCTTATTCTGACACATCAAATGAAAATGATGTAAATAGGAAATATAATGATCAATTCAAGGAATTCACTCAAACTATATCGAATTATCGAATCCGAGAACAGTGCTAAAGTAATTGAAGAGTCAAAATATTACTTTGAATTGCGGATTACCTGGAATTCGGATTGACCATATTAATTTGGATTGAAATGCCTATACCTTCAGCCGGGGACGGACTTCAAGTGCGAAATATGTAAAATATTGGATTAACTGAGTTTGGATTAACAAGGGTTTACTCATTACTGTATTGTAGGCTTATTCACACCATGTATAATTGCATAGAATTCAGCAGACCTATGTGAACTACATTTATTGATGATTTTTTTCAATGATATTGTTTGCGCAAAGTCTCCACCATTATCACAACTGCATTTGGAGGTAAGAATAGTTGAGAAGGAATTAATGAATTGAGAATAAAATGATGACTACACGCATCGAAAGCTTAGAGTGACTAGATTTGATAGGTTCAAAATCAAGTTGTGGATCTATTGGTGGTGAGAACGATAATCAATATTAACGATTTCTAAAAGAAAAACAAACTGATGAAATCTTTATTCGTTTGTAGGCGGAGGCCCCATGTATTTTGCGCAGAATAAGTCATATTTGGCAGCGTTTATTTCAAAAATGTAATTCCATATGATATGGTTGATAAATTACCAGTTTCATGTCATAATTGTAGTAGGCCTGTTGAATAATGCTACTAGCCAGACCAATTTTTAAGCTCACTTGAATAGATGTGAAATGAATGATGTCGTTTTGTGAGATGAAGTGTTCAGATAAACGTAAACGTCTTATTCTTCGACAATTTTACCCAATTGATGGTAATAAGTTGAGGCATTAAAAAATACGAAACTAGGCCTATATCAAGTTTATTCAAATATTTGGTGAACGATATTATCAAGTACCGGTATTATAATATTGTGATATTATATAGGCCTATAAAATACAGCAATATCATTTGCAGGCCTATTAGTATTATTAATAGATAGGCTACTATTATAATATTGATTTAAAACGGCATCAACAGCTAAAGATTATTTGAGGATTTGTGACATTAAATGACTGTTAGTACTCAGATTAGTAATTAGTCATGCTGTGAATTATTCTGTGCTGTCTTTAGACAATGTACAGTAAACCCTCGTTAATCCAAACTCGGTTAATCCGAAATTTGACATATTTCGAACTTGAAGTCAGTCCCCCGCTGAAGGTATAGGCATTTCAATGTTAACTAGGAAAACGCGTTATGTGTTTCCGCGTTGATGGATGAGCGAATAAAAAAAATGAAGTAATTAAATAAATAAAAATCGCATTTTTTAATTTCTTACTCCGAAACGTCACATCCGATTATTGTGAAAGTCCGTAATAATGTGTATTATTATGTTGTTTGAGTCCTGTGAAAATTTGAAAAATTTCGGAGAACATTCACTTTGTCATTTTTTCCGCCTGGCTTATTCATATGGGTTTTTTGAAAACTTCAAAATGATTTATCTCAAGAATTGTTGAACCGATTTTGCCTCAAAACTATACAGCATCAAGTCAGATAGGGGTTCATGTGTGTGCCAAGTTTCGTCATGATCTGAATTTCTGTTTGACCTGTAGAGCGCGAACAAGAAAAAAAAAAAAAAACACACTTTCGATTTTTCAAGTACAGTGAAATTGAGTCTTCGCTACGGTCATCCAATGAATATGGTTAATCCGAATTCCAGCTAATCCGTAATTCGAACTAATATTTCGACCCCTCAATTGCTTTAGCACTGTTTTCGGATTGGATAATCCGAAATAGATCGAGTGAATTCCTTGAATTGATCATTATTTTCGTAAATTCCATCTTTTTTATCTGACGCGTAACAATAGGCCAAAGCCAGCTCAGCTGTTCGCTGGCACTGAATACGTCATCCGACTCCGAATGCGCTCGGGCCGCTCCAAAGACCGTAGTATCTAACTTCGTTAGATTAGATACGAAGGTCTTTCGCCGCTCTGTCTGTCCTTGACGAGCGGTAAGCTCGGAGAACAGCCGAGCGCCAATGGAAGCTGGCCATCTAACATTCGTTTGCTGCCGAAGATAGCCGAATTCACACGATCAGTGATTCGGTTCCTTGCACATGTGGCATCTAGCTTTCTCTCGCGCTCAATACGAAATTGCTTCAATTCTAACGGGGAAGTGTGATGATTTTCGTTTTAAAGGAGTTTTTTTGGTTAATCCGAATTTTTATAAATCGAAATCACATTTTGGGGTCCCTTGAATTTCGGATCAACGAGGTTTTACTGTAATACTAACAGGAGGATAGGACTTTTCCACAGCTATACTAAAAAGTTTAAAAAACACTCAATGCCTAGAGATGTTTGAATGAGGTATTATTATTTCGTGTTTTTTTGCATGTGTATTTGCAAATTTTAGTGTTTGGTGGTGTTATGGTTTTCTTGGCCTTATGAAACCGCAGGCGCTTGTACTTCACGCCGCAAACTCTCACGGCCGTAATTTTCGAGTTATCAATATGATTGTGTTTGCATTCTGTTGATAATTGAAAAACGGAGGTTACCGCATTTACAGAATTTTGAACAAAAAATTTGTTATTTTTCAAATTCTTCAAATGGAAAATGAAAAATTTCATGTTGGCAAAAACCTAGATACATATTTTTGAATACTGTACAGAAAAAAAAGTGAAATATATAAGATAAATAATTATCAACATGGTTAGTTGGACGAGCAGCATCCCACCGAACCTTGCCATTTTCTTTTAAATGCCAACTATGTATGTAACTATGTATACCTAACTGTGTTGTGTTTTGAAAGAAATAAAGGCTTATTATTATTATCAATTAACGGCGTTTATGTGAATATGAGTTCGGCGGGCAGATCTACGGGTTGCGCCTAGCACACAATGCATGTTGAACTTGAGTCCGAGGTGAGCGAACAACGAGTCTGTGTAGAGCGCCTGCGGCCTCTTATGTGATAAGGAAATGACGTTTTACGAAGTTTTAAACGGAAAAACAGTAACCAAGTTTACAAGTACACAGTTTACAAGTAGGCCTACATTTATAAGAATTCGGATCAACCTAAAGACACCTCTTCAACATAAATAATCACTCTTCACGGTTAGAATTCGGTCAATTTTGTATTGCGCGCGAAAGGAGGCTACGCAACCGGCAAGGAGTATGGGTCTAATCGACCATCGTGTGTACTCTGCTGCTTCAATAATGCCCGATCGTCAAAGGCTTGCTTCCATTGGTGCTCGGCCGAATGAATGTTTCAAGATCATTTTAGTCTCGTGGTCTGCTTGTGGTCGTCAAGGTCAGACCGCGTTGATGGCGCCGTCGATCACGCACGCCCATCTTGCAATGAATAGCTCAGTGAACAGCTCACACATCAAATAAGAAAAGATGCAATTTGGGAAAATCATGCATTTTCACGATGAATCAATAAAAAATGTGTTTTTCGTGGAATATTTCGTAGTTTCAAATTGATTTGGTGTTCTGAGCAAATTTAAGCATATTTTGGCGACTTCGAAATTATATTAGGCCCTTAATCATTTGAGAATTGATTGAAACATGCTTGCCCATATCATTGTTTCATCATAATACACAACATTACGCGATTTCGCAGCTTGCGAAAAACAAACACCTATCTATATAGTATACACTGCACTAACGACTTTTCATCAATGATATCATAGAGGCTGTACAGAATTAGTACCGTTCAAATGTATACGACATTCTTATACAAAAAAAAAAACAAGAGATATTGACAAAAACTATTTGGTCCAAATCTTAGAAGTCAATGAACTGGTCATTGATTGAATGCTCATCTCTAATTTATTTCTAATTTATACGCACTAAAACTAGGAGACACTGTAATACAAACTTCACGCATTGCCTGTGAAAAAATATGCAGCTAGATGTGCGATGTTATTTTAATTAAAATTTTAATATTGGAAAAATATTTCATTTGACTTCAAGTGTACACTTCACATAAATGATCTCGCTCATCTCAAAACAAGTATGTAGCTACATACTCTTACTTCTTAATACGTAATGTAATGTCAAGTCACCTCTCTTTCATTCTGTTGGTGTGACCAACCAGGTTAGCGCAGTGCTCTTGCATGTAGTCTCGCAGATGGTATTGCACCTCTTTGTCGATGAAGTTCACTTGAGCAAGGTTGGCAAATGCTACAACGTCCAACTGAAACAGGGACAGTCACATGACAACTGATGACTAGCTTAGCTGTCAAAATCAAAATGGATTTATAAATTGATTTTTATCATCAAACACTGATTGTATCACCAATAAATGAATGTATTGTAGTTTAAATTTTACGATTTTTATTTTCAATAGGGAGGTAGTGGAGAGTAATTGTTGATTCTTGAATAATTAATTATACATGCCTAACATGTTGGCATATTTTGAAGCCAGCATATAAACATTGGTAAAAATAATAATGCATAAACAGGTATAAGAGAGAAACTAAAGTACCTTATCAAGTTATTGCTCATTCCTAGCACTACATTACTTGACTCTATTTACACTTCCCAAATTACCTAAATGGTCAAATGAAGCTGAACAAGCTGTTTTACATTCATTAGATGAGCGTAGCGAAGTCTCCATCCCACTTTTATAGGGCTTTGTCTGTTTTTTTTTTTTTTTTTTTGTTTGTTTGTGGGCACTGCACAGCTTGCAGGGTTTGACTGATCAACATGAAACTTTTTTTGTACGGGCCAACTTTTACAACTTGGAACTGTCTAGTTTTTGGAATGAATCGGTCGATTGGATTTTGAGAAATATCATGTCAAACTTTTTAAAAAACCCATAAGATTAGGCTGGGTGAGAAAATTTGAAAAAATGAAACCTCCGAAAAAAATAAAATTTTCTCCGAGTGTTCAAACATGAATGATACGCATAACCACCACGTTGTAAGCAATTCTAACCAGCAGTTTCGAAGAAAAAAATTAAAATAACTGTTTTCAAACATCAAATATATGGAAATGAGCCAAGATTCACTGCTTCCTAGATTCGATATTTGCCCAAGCATTAAATATTCTTCATATTCTTCAAGGTGTGTAGAATACCAGAGAAGATAAAGTAGCAATTTAATGAAGGACAAAGTGTGTAGAATACCAGAGTCGATAAAGTAGCAAATGTAGGACTGTTATTATACCTTATTCAGATATCTCGCTCATCTTACAACGCATATTTTGCGTTTGCCTAGTTTGTAGAAAACTTGACCCATGCTAATTTGCCTGTAAAGCACGGCCTACTAGTGAAAAGATTTTGAACATCATATTTACCGTGGAGGGTTCATCCCCAAAGAAGAATGGTTTATCTGCAAGCATCTCGGAGAGCACTTTCAAGTCATTCTGGCCAAACTCGATGATTTCTTCAGGTTTGTGGACGCCAATACCTTGAGCTTTCACTTTTTTGATTCCCTGTTGAACACAACAAATAAATGTCAAGAGACTCTCATTCGAGACAAATTTCATTACCGTAGGCCTACTAGAATATGTTTCAATATGTTACAAAATAAAATATAAGATACACATTAAAATTCAACAATAGCATTTGTGCAAACAGCCATAAGCCCTATATTAAAAACCATAAGTTTTCTTTACCTCAGTACAAATTACATTAGTTTCTTCTATATTGAACCAAGGCCCAGTTTTATGAATTAATCACCCTTGGTTACATGTTATTTTTGTACCTCAACTAATAGTTACCAGATTAGTACTCAATTAGCCCTTCTAGTGCCACCAGATTTGATCCAGAATGTGTCTAATAATGCCAGTTAGGTTTTGACCGATAAACAGTGAATCACAAAAAAATCGTAACTTGCCAATCGTTTGGTCAAATCTCATGAAATATTTTTTGAAATGTGATGGAAGGATGGACACTTGGATGAGGAATACTGTAATTTCACATTTGATCTGACAATAAATAAAAAAATGACTTATTTTCATTTTTTTTCAACTGTCAAAATATTTGTTGGGTTTATAACAATGGTACAGATAACAAATAATTTTCAACATTATTTTGAAGAATTGCATGATGAAGAACAAATTGTTTTGAGTAAGAATCACGAGTTTCATTCATTTTTATGTGGAATTTCAATCATTACAGACTATCTTTAAAAAAGACGGCGACATGACATGAACTAGGCCCTAGGCCTACTCTTGGCCTAGCCACATTTTCATCAGGTACATCACTCTCTTTGCCCCCGTCACTCGCATCACTATTGCATCTGATGATGGGATAATGCATCTTCCGAAAAGTCACTTCCTTCTTCCTCATCTGAATGAATGAATACTAGGGTTTTAAAGCGCATCGACAGCGAGGTCATTTAGCGCTTATTCATCTACTAAATCCCTTATCACTTCTTCATCTTGAACAAAATCACGTCTTCCACAAGACGCCATTTTGAGAACCAACTAGAATTACATTGTCATATTTCAGCCAAATGTAAACAAACATAGACGACAGTGGAAAAATGGTAGAATATTGACCTTGGTAGGTACCACGAAATTCGTGTGAATAGCAGCTTTCTGAATATGATACTACTATTGCCATCTTACAGAAACTTTGGGAACTAAATCAGTTTGAAGTAAGAGCCGATATATCGGCTTTTGGCATTTCTCAAGCAAGATATTTGGAGCCGATATATCGGCTCTTGGCACTAAAAGGGTTGAGACCCGTCTCAACATTTAGTTTCAATTATATACTTCTTAAACACATAATATTTTCATGCAGCATTTCTTATGTCTACATTGAAGTCTTCTTTATATCTCGTACAAATCGAAAAAAAAAAACGTTTAAAGGTACAAGTGAATGTCGAGGATTCATATAATCTGGTGCACATATTTTGGACTATAATCACCATGCAGAGATAAAAAATCAAATAAATCACCTTCCTGGCTAGTATCTCTGGAGAGTTCTGCATCAGAATTAGTTGGAGTTACATATCCATCAGCTTAGCTATAATCCAAGGGCTTATCTTTTGAGACAATTTCTGAACAAGCGAAAAATTGACCATGTGAAAATTAGTGCCTTACCTTGCGGCCGAATGTGAACTTGAAGATGAGATTGAGAATGGCATTTGGGATCTTTGTGCCAAGAGCATGTTGCAAGTTCACCTTGTAGCCCTTGACAACGTTCTCGGGGTATTTCGACCTCCACCATGCCACGCACCTGGATCGAAACAAAACCCACATTCATTAGGCTATATATATTCATATATCTCTTTCAAGACAATAAACCTAATTGGGGCATTCCATATTAAATCAACCAACATGTTGGACACGTCCGACTCAGATATGTAGTTTTTTTTTGTACGTCCAAGTTGATGAGAAGCATAATATACATGTTTTTTTTTCTTGGACTTCAACTTTTCAAGTTACGTAATTTTGAAATTCGACCAAAACGAAGCTACGCGGGCCGCCGCGGTAGAATTTACATACTATTAATATGAACATAATTTTGTTAATATGCGAGCTAGAAAGCTGAAATTTGGCTCATTTAAAAGGAAAGTTTGAGCTCTATCTGATGAGTCAAAATAAACTAGTATTTTATCATATGCAATCATTTTAGGGCCTATATCTGTTTACATGCTGTTTTCTTATTTTGCTCATAAATAAAAGGTCTTCGGTGGGATTTTTTAAAATTTTGCAAAAATCTTCTCCATAGATCACCTTAATATAATAACAAAACTTTTTCCTGGGATAACAATTTTTGGTCGATTTTTCTATTTTTATATGTGTACATTGATAATAGACTCTTTTTCAAATGAAATAGAAAAATCAACCAAAAATTGTTATCCCAGGAAAAAGGTTTGTTATTATATTAAGGTGATCTATGGAGAAGATTTTTGCAAAGTTTAGAAAAAATCCCACTGAAGACCTTTTATTTATGAGCAAAATAAGAAGACAGCATGTAAACAGATATAAAATGATTGCATATAATAAAATACTAGTTTATTTCAACTCATCAGATAGAGCTCAAACTTACCTTTTATTGGTTAAATGAGCAAAATTTCAGCTTTCTAGCTCGCATATTAACAAAATTATGTTCATATTAATAGTGTGTAAATTCTACCGCGGCAGCCCGCGTAGCTTTGTTTTGGTCAAATTTCGAAATTACGTAACTTTGATAACTCCAATACATAAAGGGGGAGAAAAATCAAATTTGGGTAATTACAGACCAGTTAGCCTCACCTCCTCAATATGCAAAATCATGGAACGGTTAATTGATACAGAAATTAAACTGATTGTTGATAATAATGGTGGAATATTTGATGGACAACATGGTTTTCGTAAGGGTTACTCATGTGTAACCCAACTGCAAGGATTCACACAGGAGTTGTCTGATACTTTAGACAAGGGGGGTAAAACATCTGCCATCTTTTTGGATTTTGAAAAAGCTTTTGACAAAGTACCTCATAAACTTTTAATTTCAAAGTTGAAACAAATAACGAAACATGAGAAGATAACAAAATGGGTGGAGTCCTTCTTAGAAGGTAGATCACAGAAAGTAAAAGAAGGTGATGAAATTTCAAATATGGTTAAAATTACTTCTGGGGTACCACAAGGTAGTGTCATTGGACCTCTTCTATTCAATATATTTATAAACAATCTCCAAATTGGAATTAAATCAAGAATTCGTCTATTTGCTGATGATTGTGTGGTATATAGCATAATTAACAGTGAGAGGGAGGAAAATCAGTTCAACAGTGAGAGGGAGGAAAATCAGTTACAAGGAGATCTGGATAGAATTAATGAATGGGTTAGAATTAATCTAATGGGACTGAATGTTGAAAAATGTAAAGTGGTGCACTTCACTACCAGCAGTAACAAAAAAAGAGAAAATAAAGTTTATAAAATGGGAGATTCAAAGCTTGAGGAAGTAGAGGCGTATAAATATCTTGGAATTTACATAAATAAAAATTTAGGGTGGGGGGATCATGTTAGAAATGTCTCAAAAAAGGGAATACCATCCTTGAATTTAATTATGAGACAGTTGAAGGGGACAGGGAGGCAAATAAAAGAAAAGGCATACATGAGTCTGATTCGGCCAATGCTTGAGTACGCTAGTTCAGTCTGGGATCCGCATGAAGTTGGACTAATAAAGGCTGTGGAGAACGTCCAAAGGGTTGCTGCAAGAAGGGTATTGGGGAGAGAGAGGCGCTGGAAGATTATCAGGAACGATAAGGATGTGGTGGAAAAAGTTATAGAAAGACCTAGTAAAATGATTGAGGAAATGGGATGGGAAAATTTGGCAAAACGAAGACAAATAGAAAGAATGTGCAATTTTGTTAAGAGTCAAGAATGAATATACAGGATGGGAGGAATTGAGCAATAGATTTGGAAAGGGATTACAAAGAAGTACAAGGGGATGGGTAAGAATGGAAGTGGAGAGAGTGGATAGAGAAGTAGGGAAATATGGATTCATCCAGAGAACGACGCGGGAATGGAATGAATTGGAAGAAGAGTTGAAGAATATAACGAAGATAAGTGATTTAAGAAGAGAGCTAAGAAAGAATAACAATGTATAATTCTATCAAGTAGGCTATGTTTGTTTGTTTTCCTTTGATTTCATGATATAATCATTACCACCTGTTTTAAAAACAATCTGTAATGAGTAAGTTAAAAACAAATACAAATAACTTCAAGTCCAAAAAAAAAAAAAAAAAAAAAAATATAATGCTTTTCATTCACTTGAACGTACAAAAAAACTGTACAAATGAGTCGGTCGTGTCCAAAAAGGTTCAAATCTTGGTTGATTTGATGTGGAATGCCCCAATTGCATTTTTTAATGAATCTCTTGGGGTGTTTGTAAATGTCTATTCACCTATTATCACTTCACTGTTTCATTATTACCAGCTCATTTGTACCCGTGCATAGCCTAGCAGTTGGTGGGGTCATCAAGCATAAAGAATAAAGTCTCACCAATCAGCTGGATTATATGGGGGCTACGAACCATGAGAGAGGGGGGGGGGGTAACTACATTCGAATTGGTTACAATAATTCAATCAATTTTAAACTTACACAATCCCTTTAAATACCAATTAGATTTGATGTGAATGCATTTTTAAAATTATATACACACAAAAGTAGGTACTGTACCTATTTATTATTATTCATTATTATTGTGTGCTTTTCCTACTTCATTAATTTTGTATTTGATTATTATTATGTGTCGAACGGCAATCATGTGTACCATGACATAGTCTTCAATAACAATTTATATATTGGAAATAATAATATACCAGTACCTGTATCCAATCTGTGGCTTCAACAGCATCTGTTATCATTTTGCACAAAATTCACAAAACCAAGCCTGCAAATAGGTGTGTAGACAGAGATTTAAAAATTGGATCCTCAGAGTTTACTTGAAAATAATGACACTTTTCTATCATCTAGGTCAATGCTCAAATCAAAGTTGATGTCACAAAGCCAAGTTTTCAAATATAAATGAGGCATACCATTCTACAGTTAGGTACTCCTCAGTCCTCACATATGGTTTCACAGAAACAACACAACATCATCATGCAAGCAAACTTGAAGGAATCTTAGGTAGTAAAGATGCAAATTAGTTCTACAATACCGGTAATAAGATACTTTGAAACTATGTGGCATGGAAGGGGTTACGTGCAGGAGTAACTTGTGAGCAAAGAAGTAAAGAAGATTTAGATTAAAAATGTGGAAAATGAGAAAATTAGGTGCTGAGGAAATGAAAGTCATGTGAATAATAGATAGTAGTGCCACATGTTCAAGAAAAACCAAAGTCTAAATTAGATGATGAGTTTCCAATTACTGTCACCGCATCATTTTATGGCAATAAAATAACATGTACACATATGTTACTACTCTATGCTGATTTCAAGCTACAGTACCATACCGGTACTTGATTATTTGGTGTAGAAAACACAAGAAGGTGAGAAAACACATCTTTCTACTTCAGAGGCATTACATCTCAAACTATAAAATATAGGCCTACTTTGTATGGCCTCGCAAAGTTGAGAATGTCAAGCACTTTCTTGACCGTTATTGAAAAGGATAGATTCAAATTAAACTGAAATCTTTTTCAAATGATTTTAAAAACAATTGCATACACCATGTGCACGTAAGATAATCAATCGTAACTGAAATGAACAGGAAGTTTTGAATTTTTTCTCATTTCCATGTTGTTTTGAATTTTTTTTGAAAGAAATTGAAAGCATGACATTATTTTACATAATCAATAGAATTTTCTTTGGTAAACTTGTCATGGTAATAAACTATTTTCGATTGAAGTTCACAATACTCCATTGATATTATTCATTTGAAGCACCAAAATACAGAGTGAAGATAGAGAAGTAAAACAAGGTGATGGTAGGACCTTAGCGGAGCCTGTGAACATAATCTATTTCTAATTATTAACATAATGTCATTTCCAATTTTTACATTCTTTCAATTTTCACTGTGTTATTTCTGAATTCTTTCATTATTTAAAGTATATTTTGCATTGAGTAGCATGCTGGATCCCTGTGATCACTCATGTATGCACGAATAAAATGGAATAACATGGATTTCTCTCTCTTACCATAGTAGATGGTTCTCAATCATCGAGATCATCGCATGAGCAACATTCTTCTGGTCGTTAGTAAGTCCCGAATCCAGATCTTTCTCGAACCGCTGGGACAATTCTTTAATGATGATGGCGCTGTCGGCAATCTCCTCGCCATCGAGTTCAATGAAAGGCAACTGTCCCTTTTTAGAGCGGAACTTTGACTTGTGGTCCACATTCTGCAAGGAGAAAAATTCTGATTCAAGTAAAGGAACAGAAGTTTCACCAAGCTTCAGCACACAATTTTACACAATCAGCAGCAGGAAGTACAAGCACTTTATATGAAGTTCAAATACAATATCATGCATCAATCAAATAGGCCAAGATACTATTTTCAAGTGAGTCTATATATACGGATAAATCCAATCACTATTGGAAACATTGTAATACCTCTAAAAAATATTTTGATGACCATTGGCACTCAACTCGAAACACTTCAATAGCCGTGTTAAAAATCTAAAAAGTGGTCCATCTATATTGGCCAAACAATGTACTAGAGGCTGGAATGAAGGTGGACATATTTTTGAGGTTTTAACTACCAATTATATCAATTATTGGGTAAGTTTCAGGTAATTCATATTTCCAACATATAATCTTTAATATATGCCACATTGGTAATCCATTAATCACAACTGATAGGCATAAATTACAATAACATGTAACAGAAAAGGTATATATTGTTAGTACATTTGCCATGTTCCCACATGGGGCAATATTGCACTCTCCATGGGCCTTGGGGCAATACCAAGATGCATTGAGGGTTGCGATTGCCCGTTTATAACAAAATAACAAAAGTTTTAATATAATATAACAAAAGTTATATTACTACTATAGTAACTTACATCTGGACGATTTATATATGTGATCGGAATCGTGTGAGAAGTCCGCATGTCCCAAACGAATAAGTATTCATATTTTATTTTATTGCATTATCGGTAAATATTCTTTCTCTTAAGCCTAGCGTATTTGTTTCTTTCCATCGCATCTTGGATGCCAACATTCACTGCATCTTGGATGCCAACATTCACTGCATCTTGGATGCCAACATTCACTGCATCTTGGATGCCAACATGCACTGCATCAAAGATGTCAATATTTGCAGTATAGAGAAGGCATCACATCAAGTTTCTACAAATTTACAAAACACCACCAGATAGAGCAGTGATCCATATTACATATTTTACATATCATATCATACATAATTGTCTTCATAGATTGATATGTGTTTTTGAGATAAGTGAAAGCACCATCTCCCGGTCGCAAACAAGCCCTCTATGCATCTTGGGCAATACTACAGTATATATAGCCTAGCTAAGCTATGCTTCAGTAGGGTCACTTAGGTAGACGCTCTTGCAGTAAAAACATGACCGCGCATGTCAAGTCGCTCCTGGTGCTCAGTCACAGAAACACACGTAGTTGCGCGCGCATTTGTGTTGCCCCTAACAACTGCATGCGTCGTTTGTGGATGTAAACAATTTTCAAGTGGTCGCAGGCTGGCTGTGGTCTCATACGATTTTACAACAATGACTTGTTAGATCTACGAAATAAAAACCATTTTCCATCTTGGTTTGTTTCTGAATTTTAGGCCTACACTGTTAGTTCTATTGGTATTATTAAACTTCATCAAGATGAGTTGTTTCGCAATTAATTGCAAAAAACTACGAAGAAGTAGTCCCAATTTGAGCTTCTTCCAATTTCCTTTGGATACAAAAAGGTGAGGCGGAACATCTGTAGAACATATAGAAATTAATAGGGCCTAAGCCCAGACCTGATGTAAAATATGCAATGTAGCCTTTAGGCCTAGAGATAGTTTTTATGTATGAGATTTCAGATTTTCAATTGACTTCAATAATTCACACTGCATGCGAGTTGATTGTAGGCCTACATTGGAACGTTGGCTGCTGTTCAAATGGAAAAAATCAATCTTTTGGCATCATATTTCCACAATCATGAAATAAGAAATCAAACAACAGCAGTTTTCGATTCAATATCTGTACAACAGATACCTACAACATGAGTAACTGTTGTAGGCTATACATCGCCTTCAGGCGATTGAATATTTCACATCAGGTCTAAGCCCAGGTCCTATTTATTTTTATATATTCTACAGATTCCACCTCATTTTTTGCATCCAAAGGAAATTGGGACTACCCCCTCGTAGATTTCTGCAATCAATTGCGAAACAACTCATCTTGATAAAGTTTAATAGTACCAATAGCCTAGAGTCCGGCTGGTTACATACACTGAAGCTTATGTTTAGAGCTCAGGCAATAATATGATTAGTTGAATTTAATACATTTTCCAAGTTTCAAACCCACGAATGTATAGGCCTAGGGTATGAAACTTTCCTACATTCAGTAGGCTAAGCATAGCCCAGCCCAGCCCACCCAAGCCATTGATTTTGGAAGGTTTATGGTATGACTATAAGCTATTTACCCAGCCACGAATAGGCCTACTATGCCTAGACCTGACACTTATTTCTATCAGACTGGGCCTACGATTAGTCAATCTATCTGGGCCTAGCGTAGAAACAGCGTAGGCACAGGCCTACAGCTTGTAATTCGAAGATTAAGTTTACATTGGTTCAACAACGCACTGATAGGCCTACTGATGACTAATAGAGAGTAATTGGAGAAATACACAATTTAATCATTTGAAAACGGGTTCAATCCACAGCCTTCTTTATTCAAATCATTCTTCTCTGATACTGCCCTTTCACTCGGGGTATGCTTCCCATGTTAACCGATGTCCAATTATTTTAGTTCACAAAATCGCCGATGGTGCCGTTGTTTCCAGACCATGACGTCACTTTCCAAAGATGTTCAAGTATATCGGTTTGTTTGAAGTGTCATATCTGCGAAGATACCAATAACTTTGGGAATTTCCGTAGGATAATTTAAATTACGCACGCATTCTATTAGGCCGTGACTTCGCGAGTTCACCAACTAGTAACTTTGTTTATGGTAATAAATGATATGAAAGATTTTATTCAATAATATAATGAATCCGGAATATCACCGGGACAAGTTCTTGAATGATGTTTATTGCTTGGGTCAACATAAATATCGTTCACGTCTAAATCTGGGTAAGCCTATAGACCCTCGCCAAAATGTAGATATGACATAACCTCAATAACGTCGCAAGAGATTGACAGAATATTGTGACAAGAATGACAGTTGAAAAGAATGACAATTGTTCGAAGTTGGAACTTTAGATACCAGGGTGCAGTACATACCAGACCATGACGTCATTTTTGCCTGCGCGAGCAAATATGCACGAACCCGTCCAAATAGCCCGAGTGAAAGGGCAGTATAAGAAATGAATGATTTGAATAAAGAAGGCTGTGGTTCAATCTATAGCCTCAGGATACTGAACTTCTTCAATACTAGTTTTGAGTGCGAATACACACTTGATTGATCTGTTTAGACTTAACATCATCTTGACTGATCACTCGTAGTGGGCCACTAACCCAACTTTCCTGGAACCGCACCGAGCCTTGTTGACAGAAGGTTATTGACATTTACGTATTTGACATTACATACCGTCCCCCTATACAGAATCTATGACGGTTGGATGTTTCGAGTACAATAACCGTTCACAAAAAGTACTGAAATATAATGATAATCCGAATCAATTATCATGAAATATAGCAATAGTACGAAGGTAAAAGAATGATATTTCGTGTGACATCTTCATTATTTGAGTGAAAATACATTTTGCATGAGTAAAAGTTGATTAAAAATTGCGTTTTAACACACGGCAGTATGGCAAAAGTGTTATTAGAGGTATTCGACGCCGCAGCGGCAATAGCGCTACTGTCGACTGCGTAATCATATTGGCTCACTTTATTGTTGTCAAAGAACGTACAAAGTCCTTAGATAGTCGAAATTCATTTCGCTTTTGCAGCAAGTCGTTCCATTGAGTAGGTATAGGAGTGACGGTACTAGTTCTCTTTATACCATGGCAATACATAGACATCACAGCTGCAAACAAAATGCAATAATAATTGGGAACATCGACATTTGAATCACAAGTGGCCTTAGAATTTTCTCAGTCAGTTGACAATTGCGAGAATCAATACCAGAGCAAAGAAAATTGTGTTTTATTCCTTAAACAGTGGTATAAAACCATAACACAGAAAAAAAGTGGTTGAAAAAATGTGAGATACAATTTATTGATGTTGACACATATAACGTTTTATATGGGCCCAATCACAAAATGTTGACATATTTTTTAATGGCTCACTTCGAAATTGACAACTCTATTGACCGTCCATCATATACATATACACATATACACATATACACACACATATATATATATATATATATATATATATATATATATATATATAT
>OZ023330.1:40036095-40108027 GCA_964007535.1 Brachyptera risi | reverse complement strand
TTCATCTAATGAAGTGTTGTAAAGTTTTAAAACCAATCTGAGATGATGCTCATAGTGAAATTCGCTGTTGGTTGAACCATGGGGTATGGTTCAACAATGACAAATGGTTACGGTGCACAACTGCTCATACATAATTCACGATAATATTGATATGTTTGAATAAACGAAGCGATATCCATCTACTCGAGCGAAATAGGAGAATCTTGTTTTTCATGGAATATTTCTACCACGCCTTTGAGACGAAATCAGTGTGATTAGGAAACAACACGGCAAGACAGCACCCCTTTTTCTGAGAAAAATATGAAATCATCATACGATTCCAAGAATTGATTCAACTCTTGATTAGAAAGAAATAGCAGAAACCTACTCACTCCCTCGGACAGATCTATATTTTTCGTCTGTCTCACTCTGTCTGTGTCTCCCATAATGTAATTCCTAGTTAGTCATGTAATTAAAACAGGCCAGACTACACGAATGTCCCTCTAATATGGTTTAGGGATGTTATGGGCGGAGGCGGTCTAGCCGCCGTGACTTGTGTCAGGGGTGGGCGAATGGGGTGCAGCAACTAAACATACACGTCCTGAATATTCCTACCCTGCTACCAGTATTGATCTAGGAGGCGGCGGCGGATCGAGCGCACAGTCAGCTAGACGCGAGCGGCACGGAGAGCGTTGCTGGCGACTTGTGGAGGGCGAGGGAGGGGGAGTGTGCACCTCACCCTCCTCTTTATACACCCAGCTGTCTGCCAGCGAGAGCAAATACACTCCACTAAACAAGGCTGAAACTAGACTGTGGACCCTACCCTCAGACTAACACTAACCCCTATATAGAATATACAGACTCGATTCTCTAAATCGCAACATCGATTTCCTATACACCACATTAGACGGTAAAGCTAAAACAAATCGACTTTTAAAAACCACCCTATTATAATATGATGAAGCTATCATTGAAGGGTGCAGACTTATCTCAAGTAGTATAACACGAACAGAGGATAATGGGGAATATAAATAGCTCTACTACTATTCTTTTTTCAACCATTCGTCATTATGTATTATTTATTTTATTATGTATCGACACCAAGGCTAGGGACTGAATTTAATTTTACTTACTGGTTGGCATACTCAATGGTTACAACTGTATACTTGATAACTTGATATTATAACGAAAAATAAAACGTAAATAGAGTAACAAATATTGTAACCAAACGAATGGTACTATAGTCTTTTTTTCGCACGCCGAATTACTACCGTTTTTTATACGCGATTATACGTATACAACACGCATACAATAATCATCACAAATTGTAATTATTGTGCATTTTCTTCTAATAACGCGACTTTGTCCAGCCTCACGGACGGCTGTATTTTTCGTCCGTTTGAATGGTGGATAATAATATGTCGTCACGTTTGTCGGACAATGCAAGAGTTCACGTGGGGTGGTGGAACAGCATATGAGACAGCTGCATAATGAAATATATGGCGAGGTGCGATATTACGTGATGTAATTGTATCATTATACCGTCAAGGGGTCATAACACCCAACATTAGGGTGTAGATGCCGTTCAAAGCGAACATACAAAAAGCGATCAGAATTCGTTATAATTACCAGTATACAATTAATAACTTGAAAAATCGGTTAGATCACATATTACCGAGATACTATTTGTATCTCGGCAATCATCATTTTGCAACCCGGGAAGTTCCCGCCATTTTCGACAATAGTGATGATGTAATAATAATAAAAATTTTGTATTTCTATATAACAAATGACATAATATTACATAATAAAAGTAGACACTATAAAAGGACGATATTCAACGTGTGATCAGACCGAAGTAGATTCACAGTGGCTGTTCTACCATATATAGAAGGTCTTGCATAGAAGCTATATTTTGTAATTATCCAATATGGCCGCCGAGATTGGAATGAGCATGTCGTATCGGCTGCAGGAGTAAGGTAATACACATCTATGGTTAGATATTACGGTACGATATGTATTGTTTTGTTATATTTTTAGTTGTGTACACTATTGTAGTAAAAAGTGAGCTTATATGAATTTGATCAGAGATGAAATTTCTTGTATCACAGTTATTTTAGGACTATATATTCCACCGACTTTGTGACAACATGATGTATTTCGGATCATTTCAATAGTTACATTTTCTACAAATTGAAAATATATTTATACACATTCTGCAACTCACGTACATTTGATTACGTAGGGCCTATTATAAACTGTGATCGAATTCCTCTTGTTAAATAACTTGAACGTAATTTAAAAAAAGATAAAAGGACCAAGAGATAACGTGTGCATTGTGATGATCCTACACTTACCAGACGTATTTCAATGTACCTAAAGGCTAGGATCGTCCGTGTCAATCGTAAGTATCATCTCATCAATCATTCATTCGACGCCAATAGATCTTAGTTATCACTATAGAGTGCGTATAGTTAAAACCCAATTGGAAAAAAAATACTTACAAAACGATACGTGGGACCTCCAAGCCGAGCCCTCGACGTGCACACATCACAATTAGTGAAGCCAACAGATTATTTAAACGTCCAAATAGGAAAAGATTGGGGCGCCCGCATGCATCTTTTATGGTTCGTTTAATCGCTACAATAAGAATTATTTTGATTAAGTGCCTCACAAAAGAGAACGTTATTAAATTACAGTATGGGAAAAGAGTTCCCGCCAACTGGTGGTTACTTAAATATAAATATAAATATATATATATAAATAAATATAAATATATATATATATATATATATATATATATATATATATATATATATATATATATATATAATATACACAAGCAGTGAATTTACCTCATTACCAACATTAAATACGATAGAACCGGTATGCAATTCAAAGAACAATTGCTTACAATAATGTAGGCTATACAAGATAATATTTAATAAATGAGGATGAAGATATCGAAAAGCTATTGTTTGTTTGATCATTAATATTGGACCAGAGGATATGTAATGTCATTTTAATCTAGTTTATAGACCAGTGACGGTTAATCAGGTCAGCGAACAGACTGTAAAAATGCACGGTACAAAGAGTCCATCCCAGTATTTTTCAAAAAATCGAGAGGAACCTAGAAAAACCATCTCTGTACGATGAAATACCTGGGCGGGAATTGGACCCTGCCTGACCATATGAAACAAAGCCATTAGTATATATAGTATATATATGAAGTAAGAGCCACGGCCCAGGCGCTAGCACTGTGGAGTCCGGAGCCGGCTCTCGTATACCAAGGATGGTAATTTATACACACAGACGCCTTGCAAGTTGCATAAGAAAAGGGCGATTACGATTTCCTACAAATTGCTAGAAGGCAACGTCCTATACAGAAAGAAAACAGTGATCCTTAGCCAAGTCGGCTATCCTAAACGAACTTTGCGAATAGAACTACAGTATAGAGGAAGAGAATGAAACATGACCGGAATAATACCAGATTCTAGTGCCCAGAAACATTAAAGCTCATAACTTTGCATGAGCCTAGAGATAATACCATATTTGATCCATTATTTTTCATTTTTTAATCTTCAATTTTGATTAAATCCATTATTATCATCAATCTATTATATATTAAAATTAAAAAATCAAAAATAATATATCAAATATGGTATTATCTCTAGAAATTGTCGTAACTTTGAGCCGGATTAAAGTTATGACCAGGAGTGCATGCAAGAAATCAGCTACTGAAGTTCTACATTGCGCCAATTAGAGTGACTATTCGTGTACCGGTATTTTAATCAAAGGCATACACTCAATTCTCGAGATTTGAGAGAAAATCCACAACCTGCATTACAGTCTTTGTTTCTGTAATTTTATATTCCAATCACATAACTATGAATTATACACTAAGAACTAGACAAGAAAGATCCAAGTAGAATAATATGAAAACTTGAAATCAAGTTCCCACATTGATCACCTAGCCAGTTATTTCACTATATTATATAAGCCCTAAATATGAAGAGTGCAAGTAGATACCGTTAGTGCATGCATTAAGTGCATTCTCATTGCGTCATTAGCTTGTACTGAATTCAGTCCAGATAACACAAGTCGCGGGACGTAACATCAAAATCTTTCTCATTTCATCGTGTACCGGTATTTTAATCAAAGGCATACACTCAATTCTCGAGATTTGAGAGAAAATCCACAACCTGTGTTACAGTCTTTGTTTCTGTAATTTTTTATTCCAATCACATAACTATGAATTATACACTAAAAACTAGACAAGAAAGATCCAAGTAGAATAATATGAAAACTTGAAATCAAGTTCCCACATTGATCACCTAGCCAGTTATTTCACTATATTATATAAGCCCTAAATATGAAGAGTGCAAGTAGATACCGTTAGTGCATGCATTAAGTGCATTCTCATTGCGTCATTAGCTTGTACTGAATTCAGTCCAGATAACACAAGTCGCGGGACGTAACATCAAAATCTTTCTCATTTCACCGACAATAAAAGTCACGGATAATCATCATGAAATTCCTTAAGTTATATTTCAACTTATAATTACCAGCAATCCTAGAAATGCAGTAACGTGCGTTATGCTTTATATTGAAAACGAGGTGCCACACCTACGGCTATACATACATGTACGCTAATTATATTACGGAACGCTTGACAGAAGTTGCACCAACTTTTCGACCTTTCAACTATCCAATATAATCAACATTCGATTATGTAAATTGTAAATATAAATTACTTGGAAAAAAGTTTGGCATGTCTAAATGCTCGTCTTCTATTAGGACTAGTTCCCTCGAAAAATGGTAGAAAATAGAAATATACACCATTTATTTGTTGGAAGAATAAATTGAGGTTGCGCACGTAATCAAGACTTGTAGATAGTTCTTTTTATTCAAACAGGTAAGTACTTTAAACTTTATTCGAGTATTATTGGTCAACAAGCCATCTCCAACAGTCCAACTCCACCACTTTTGTTGTCGTTCTACGATAGGCAATTATTTTCATTAGCGGAGAGTGGAACAACGATATAGCCAGTTGGAGATAATTAGACAAGCTTCAATGGTATACGGGAGCTAGCGAAGGAAATAAGTGCGTGCGCAGTCGTCCCAAAGGTCAAGAAGAATTGGCTTGAAAATCTTTCTACTAAAAAAGACAAAGAATTAAGAAAAAATCAAATTAGTCGTTGGACGGAAAATGGCAATGATTATAACCGAACAATAACATATTTAAAAATAGAACTCGAGAAGGTGTGCATTTCAATGTCCAAATGTTGTCCTAAATCTGAAAATTAAGACCCAGTATTACCAAGTCCACTCAGCAGTTATTCTGAAAGTTTGTGAAAACAAATGTCCCTGGTAACCATAGTGATAACAACTTTTATCTGCCAGTTGGAGCTACTCCCACGTTGGTAATACAGGCCCCAAGTCGAATAAAATTGACCATCCGTCATTGTAGTTGGCGCAGCTCCGAGTCTTCTAGAATCTATACTGCCTCAATTTTGTCAGTTAAAGCGCCTTTTAACAGGGTATAATAAAGGCTTAATCGAAATTCAGATTCCTATCGACATTATTATCGAATATTCATATTTCATGTTCAGTAACGAGAACGTCTAGTTTTACCCCAATACGCAGAGGCATCAAATCTGACAACAGAAAGCAACGAGAAAATCCCAGTCCTCAAATCCTCATCGTCTGGAGTCTGGACCCAGTACGTCCCACTGTTGCTAATTTTTTTGTGTATGCTGTCATAGAAATATAAAACGGATACACGTTTTACATACTAGAACAATATACTGGTACAATACTAACATATTAATAGTGTGTTGTCATCTTGCACTGTACCAGATTGACTTAACCTTGCCTTGACATTCGCGAGACCCTTGGAGTCGTAGCCGAAAGCAAAAAGCTAGCGATGAATGTTGATTCCTATTTAAAGTTTTTTTGGGCTGTTGCTGCGCGAAATGGTCTGCTCACGCCCAATCCGGCGGATTCAGGGCGCACGATTCCCTCTCGTTACCCGTAGCAACTGATGCGGGAGTGTGAGGAATGAGTTATCGCAGAAGCTTCGTCGCTATGGCAACTGCCGAGCAATGAACCCAGCACCCACTGACACCACGAGGTGCTCTAGCCGTGTGTGTGTTGGTAGAAGGCAAACCTTGCTCCATCGTCACACCTCATTTGTCAACGCTTAGGTCGTAAGAAACAAACACAGAGGGTGGAGGGTGTTGCCATTTACTAAAGATTATTTTGAAGCCCTTCTTCTGTTCAAATACTTATCTGGTTTGACTTCGATGTCAATGTAACATCATCTAGATTATAGATTACCATATTCCGATTAGACGTTTAGACGAACTCTTTTGGTAAGCTTTCCAAAATTAATGTATGCCTACACCATTATGAAAACCTTGCCATCAATATAAAAAACCTTACAATCATCATCATCATCATTTGATCACCTTATAATGACTGATCGTATTGTCACATGCAGGCCACGTACATAATTCATTATCAGCAAGCAATCATTAGATTCGCCGAAAAAATGTGCACCATTTTTATAAATATAAACATAATGAATCGAGTTTCCGATCAGACCGAAATCTAAATTTCTTTGCAACTGCTCCACAGTGCGAACAGTTGTACTAATCAGAAAACATTCTATTGGGAAACATTGTTTCGTTTGCTTTCTTCTCAATTCAATAAATGGCTTCCATTTTTTTTCTTACCAAGATTTCTCAGAGAATTCAATCATTTACCATTATCCTGATAATTGTCCCAACTAGTTCCTTATATATTTTAGTTTCTACGCATCCTAAAATTCACTTTGATTTCACCATTAATTGATCGTACTTCGGACTTCTTCCGTTTCTCCTAATTTGGTTTCAATTATTTTACCTGGGTATCAACTGTCTCAGAACTTGAGCCGTCAAACTCCTATACAACGAATTGTTCCGAGCCTGAAATTGCATCCAACAAAACAAAGACGTATGACAGAGTATATAAAGGAGGCCAGTGGGTGTTTCTCAAGACAATACGAAGATGTACTACCAATTACTGATATTTTGTGAACACGTTGTTTACAATCGAAAAAAGCTACAGGGCTAAATAACTGCCTATCATTAGCCGAAACTGTTAAAAGCTAAATATAAAAGCTAAATACGCATTGAAACATCCCGGAAGCGTGTAGTCGACACGTAATTATGCGTACGCATTCTTCACAGAAACGGCTATGGATCGATGTCCAACTTATAACTATACTAGCATTCCTTTGCGTTGCTCTGACAAGGCTACAGTTCACATTTACGGGCTGGTGAGATTATGAAATTGTTTCGTCTTCATTTATTATGTAGATCTGGACACGTTTACCAGACGATATCATTAAGTGACGAGCTAGAATTACTTACTAGGCTATGTACATACTTCGTTTGTTATATTATTCTCGTAGCATTTACACAATCGGCGATAGCTACAGGAATCTTAAATATCATCATTGCATTACGTTTAGTCGAGAATACGAGTTAGAACAGATGTAACCAATCGGTTTTAAAAAGGACCACGACCACGCCCGAATGGCAACTGGGACTGGGAATTAAGGATGAGCGTGACGATTAGTCGAGTCTTTGCCATTCCATCCCCGTAGCTTCTTGTTTGGTTGCGTGCGCTTCCCAAGAGTTTAAGGACTTTCGTAATTGAACATGTGAGTGAGAGAAACAAATTCTAAAATGAGACTAGCGGCAGGGAGAAAAAATAATTCTTTATGAAAAATGTCTCGGTTTCTAGTGGGTTTCATAGTGGTTCAACAAAACATATACAATATGATTACTGAAAAGTTGAACATAAAATGTGCGCGATCTATAGATCGGTCCTCGTATACCAACCAATATTTGCAAATAAAATGTCACGAGAACCATGGCATTGGCATCCTACCTAAATTAAAGACTTTGTCTAGTTCATGAATGATTCAAATTCATTCCAACCAACACTTCGAAGTATTTATATACAAAACAACGTATTTCATGTAGTAATAGTTGACTGAATAATAGTGGGGCGACGTGCATGGGTTACTGATCGACGTGGGTGTTGGGAGGGTAATTGTCACGTCTTACTGGGCTGCCGCCGGAAGGAAGGCGTTGGTTGCCGAGGCGACAAGTGGAATATGGAATGTCGTCGTGTTGTTCGACTCATTTAGGCGGGGAGGTAAGGTAACCGTCTTCAATTATACACGATTGATGTAATCATACACAAGTGTATTCGTAGGAAAGCCTATAATTGAGGTTACTTTTTGTACATAACAAAGCGAACTGAAAAAAACGGATTCGGCAGGTCACGACCGACTCCTTCCCACTATCCAAAAACACATGATAAAAAAAGATCCATCTCACCATACTATGCATCATTCACCGACGCCAATATATATATTTTTTTAAATTGGGTTTTAACGACGCACTGTAATGATTACTAAGATCTATTGGCGTCGGATGAATGATTAATGAGATGATGGGATGATGAGATGAAGGTTTTTATGGGTAGAGGGAAGGATAGTGGGAAGGAAGCGGTCGTGGCCTATATTGTAGGAACCATCCCGGCATTAGCCTAGACTACAGAGGGAAACCACGAAGAACCCCTGTAAAGATGGACGGTGGCGGGGATCGAACCGGGTCCGATATGTCCCTTCACCTCCCGGATCACGAAGCAAGTGAGCTAACCACTCGGCTACTGTGCCGGTCCGACGCCAATAAATCTTACGCATTAGTAGGCCAACAGTGCGTCGTCAAAACCAATATAATAGATATTCATTATTTATATAAAATTACGAATTCGTAGCGTGATGTAGAAAATTAGTATCTTATGTAATTTAATATTGACACGACACACGATTGATAATACTCATATTGTATTTAATAGAATAACGTTTTTATCTAGAAATATTCGAAAATCAAATTGAGACGATTTTTGTGATGAGATCACTTTTTGACATTTACCATCCCAGATTGAGTGCTATTATTACCAGTTTCCAAGCGCAAAACAAGTGTGCGTGTACCCGACAGGCGGGTAAGTGGCGTAAGTACGTTTCAGTCGACATGTCAAGTGACAGTTAAATTTCACCAAACTAAGCAAACAACCCAAACCTTACGTTAGATAGCGGAGATGGCTCCATTTGTTGTGTTTGCGTGCAACCTTTACAAAACGCAACTCCACGAAATTGAGTGGTCCCTTCCCCCTCGGCAATTTCACCACTTAAAGAGATCACTCAAAACATGGACTATAGAAAATAATTAAGCTATGATGAATTTTTAATTTTTTAGAAGAACCACGCTTTCATGATTCCGCCTCAATTCATGGCAATGATGAAGAATAAATTGTGTACTTTTTCCTAATAGACATTAGAGCCCAAGATCATTTGTTGTTTTCAAGTACCGAGTTACCTGGGAACTTGTATCGAATATACATGTTTCTTTGAGCGATAGCGAACCGAAGACTTCAGTCTCACATTATGACATTAATGGAGCTTTTTGTTGTTGTTTGATTGTACGAACTGCTCAGGTCGCACGTTTTGCCTGATTATGAAACTTTTTTTGGATACGCGGACTTATCCACTCAAAACTGCATAGTTTTTGAGCCGAAACGGTTGAACCACTTGGGAGAAACCATCACAAATTTTCGAAAAAAATATATATTGGGCCGGGCGAAAAAAAAACTAAAACAATTCTCTTTGAAATTTTTCAAATTTTTACTGAACGTAAATACAAATATGAAACAGTATTACGAATTTTTACCGAGATCGGACTAGCCGTATTGAAAAAAAAAATTATGTGATGAATAAATTTCAATCAAACAGTTTGAAATAGGTATAGTGGTTATTCTAAAATCAGTAGGCTTATACGTTGCGCACGGCGATTCATGGCTTTGTAGACTTGACAGTTTCGAACAAGGTGTTTAGATTTCTCGAGTATATTTCCTGCTTTGCCTAGTTCTAGTTTGTACTCATGGAGTGAGTACAAATGAACCTGCCAACCAACTAGCAAGAGTGAGAGAGCAGTCAGTAATGGTTCTCACATCTGAACAAGGGTACTTGCTGAAAACGATACACTTCCAAGATCTCATTCATATCCGAGTACGAGAACAAGGTGAAGGAAATACACAATGCAAAATTGCTATACATTTATTATTGTTATACACGGAAGATTAGGCAATAAAAAGTACTAGTTTTACAGTGATTAAATTCACGTTGTTTTATTATTTGTTACGTTTACAATGGCTTCATTCCCTAGAAGTCTGTTTTTTTTTAAATAAAAGTAGGAAATGTTCATGAAACCCTTGATCAACATAATTAAGAACGATTTCACTTACGTCAAAAAAAAAGGTTGGTAGTACAGACTTGGAACAATAATAAATATATGCCTCTGCATTCAACAAACAACGTGCATGATAAATAACGATGGGGCGATAGGGGGGATATGAGGGCGGATGGCCGCTCGAAACCGTCAATCGTGGATAATCTTAAACGCGAGGATTTTATTAGCAAATCACTATAAACCAAAAGATATGTCCAAAATGAAAGTTGGATGATGGGGCAGGTAGATGAGTTTTTACTATAACAGAAAATGAACATCAATATATAAACCATACGATATACATAATATTTTCTGTGGTAGGCCTATATAGAATAAAAAATCTCACCAAAAACCAATTAAAAACGTATTTACGTATTTAAGTCATATTTCAATTTTCAAAATGTTGCCTCTTGGCTGTTCGCTACTCGCTATACCCGTTCCATTACGGTTCACAGACATCACAATAAATAATATAATATAGCAATATATGGCCTTGTTTCACCAACTTCATACTAGTATGTATGTTCCCTCCATCGAGATGCACTTTAGTGTTCAATGATGATCATAAAAATCAGCTAACTGTAAAAATGAGTTATATACCTATTTAATGGTGTACACATTGCACTGCATGCTGTTAGCACGAGTCATGCAAGTGTGAAGATTGAAAGAGAGAGGTATTAAAAATAATAATACAGTATATAATACGTTCCCCCTATCAAGTAACGACCGCAGGGCAACAATGTCAACGAGGGTGGCGCACGCCACGTCCTATGCTCCACTCCAAAGATTTAATATACCGTCCATATGAGTACACAAAATGGGAAGAAATACTTGATCCCCACGTACGGCTCCGGTCACACAAACTGGTCGATCAGGCTACATTTAAATGAATCCTGAACAAAATACTGATATAAAACGCACTCCACCTAAAGGCCAAATGTGCAAACGCACACAATTCAGTCTATGAAAAAAATTGCTGTTGAAGTATGCGTCGGTTTTATATAAATTACAATTTAAATTTCGGAATAAACCATCTTATGTGTACGCCAAGTTTACATGATGGATTATTACCCTTGCAAATATATAAGAAATCAGTCGACTGTCGACCCACCCACTATCAGTTGGTGCTGATTGACGAACTTGGCCCAATTTTCAATATCGAAGAGTTGACCACTCGGCGTGTCGGGAACGACGACAATTTTGTGAACGTGTGAGATCTAGTTGTAACGACAAGTCAAAGAAATGGCGTGATCTAGGTGAAGCGAAGACCTCCTCGCATCGTAAGAGAACGTCCTCGTTCTGTACGGTGGTTGCTATACAACACATGTCGCGTTCAAGAATGATCAGGAAATACGAGCAATACGGATTGATGAATGGAAACGTGAAATCACGAAGTTTCCCTTGAAAGGTGTAATAAGATAGCCTATCAATAATATCTCAATTGATATTTCAAAGAATCCGACTTTTTAAATTTCAATCACGTGTTTTTTTAAAGGACGTATACCGTATAGTCAAATAATACGATTGAACCCACAACATGCAGGTATAAGAACTTGCGTTGAAAGTCAGACTGAAACAGATCAAGATCTTCATAACAAATCAATTGCTACACTGGATTTATTTAAAATCTATTTGATAAACCGGAGACGATGCAAGTGGTGTTCAACAATTAAATAATTCAATTATTTTTCACAATTTATCGTTCAATTAATAATGTACTCGAACAATGGGTTCCGTTTGAATCAATACCTCCGCTTCAGTTCAACAATTTCACTTCATAATCACATATTTACGGCAGAAATTACCGGTGTGTAACACTATACGTAACAACTCGTGATCCTCGACAGCGACATACCGTGGTACATGAACACCTAAACATGGAATCAATACCATTATTTGGTTTTCTCATATTATTTTCCTATTTTGTATACACGTAAGTAGGCCTGTCGTTACGATGAACGCAAATGTTCTCGTTCCGTGACTCCACGCCACATGCTCTTGCGTGGAGCAATCGAGTACTGGTGACCCAGTGCGAAAGCGATAACAATACATGGTCGAATATTTGCACGGATGGTATCCTGGCTACAATATGCTAGGCCTACAGTAGTAAGCCAACGGGTATAAGGTGATGTCGCCAAGCAGAACCAACTAACTACATACACTAGCTGGCTGATTTACTGATTGTCATTCTTATCCCCATGGAGGCCCATTCCAGTAGAACTAGTAGAAAAGTAAATCTCAATCAAACTTATCGTAAACCCCACACAATAATACATTAAAATTGGCCAGATTTCAGTAACCATGCTGCGGAGGAAATGTTTCAATATAAAGAAAAGTATAAAAAGGGTGAGTAAGATAATTGAAATTGGTCAAGTCAATGAATAAAAATGCGGAATTTACAGAAAATTCAAAAATATCAAACTTCCACCCACCACGGACTAGCATATACATCAACAGCCATCGTATATATCAATCATCATTATCATTTCTACTGTAGTTGAACTCTTGTTTATGTATATACTAGATACATCAGGTTGATCCCAACCGGTCAAGATGAGACATCCGAACAAGGAGCCGCTGACGTAAGTGTTGACATAAAATTCGAGCTTTATAAGCAAGAAATCGGGGGGACAGCCGATCGGCGATCCATCCCTCAACACCGCAAAGCCAACAGCTCTGCGACTGAATTAAATCTCGTCGGAAATTGAATTGTAGGCCTATATAGATAAAATTCGCTTCCAACTTTTTACGAGAACTGTCGTAATACTGAGAAAATGTGAGCTGCAATATAATACAGTAAATGTAGATTCGAACTGAAAACGTTTAGAGGTAATTACAGACATAAAAGGCCGCAGACACTATAGTTTAATCCAACATATTGTGCAAAGCAACAAACTTTAGAGAAGATATAAACAATGCTCACAACGGTGCAGAAAAAAAGTGTTTGCATAAATTATATATATATATATATATATATATATATATATATATATATATATATATATATATATATATATACATATATATATATATATATATATATATATATATATATAAATGAGCCGCACACGTGGCTCAGTGAACTATCGTACTGCTTTAGGAATTCAAGTCGGATCGGACGTGGGTTCCAGCCCCACATATAATTGGCATGGGCTTTTGTAAACGTTCTTTCACCCATCAACACTTCATGCCATCACCCGCTCATTCGTAACACCGTATAACCTATAGCTTATTTTGGGGTCATATAAGGCAGCATCAGAATATGTATAAATGCATGTGTATGTGTATGTGTATATATATATATATATATATATATATATACATATATATATATATATATATATATATATATATATATATATATATATAAATATATTGCCTAATATAATAAAATAGCAGCTGCCTTTAGTGTCATATCTTATTATTCTTCAAGACTACTAAACATTCTCATAGCAGCAACTAAGCAGCTGGAATGCAGTAGAACAGCCAACCAGCATTTTATTATGACTGCTTGGGTTGTCAGCATTAATTTTTCCATGTGACTCTTGGCTCATAAATTCATAGATTACAGTTCGGAGACTGGAAGGATCAGGGGTCAACACTGATGATCTACCCCAAGTATGAAAGAGTTGACGAAGCGGAAACGATCACCATTATTACACGACTATTTTCGATTCAAGAGTCTTCGTGTTAGTGGCTCGGGTCATAAAGAGTCGGGCCCCGTGTGTACGTAATACCTTAATTTTGATTATAGTAAGTTTTAAAATATATTATTCATATTATCAACTTGACTATATAGGACTAGATATATGAAGTTCGTTCGCTAGAGTCATCTGACTCCCGAAGGGTTAACAACTCCTGAAATCTGGTGTACACTTGTGATGAAATCTTCCTGAAATCCCTTGGAATCTTTTTAAAATCCTTTGAAATCTTCTTGAAATCAGGTGTACACCTGATTTCAGGGGATTTCAAGAAGATTTCAAAGGATTTTAAGAAGATTTCAAGGGATTTCAGGAAGATTTCATGTGTTTTCAAGTGTACACAGTTGTTGACCCCTCGCTGACTGCTCAATACAGAGAGCAATAGAACTAGTATGTTCATGGGAATCTGTGATTTAAAAAAAATCCTAATATCACAACGGACCAAATTGAGTTGTAACAAAGTCACAGTGTAATGTATACACACTCACACTCATGTCGACAACTCGTTTCCCATAAAACATTGCTATTGGTAGATATCATTATTTGTTAATTATTAATTACTGGTTTTATAACAATAATAATATCTATCTGTCAATCATGGCCGTGACTTCCCCTCCAACATCATACTTTCGCTACCGTTATCCCCTGGCAGATGCACTGATTATGAAAGTTCGAGAACGCAAGTCAATGTCCTTCTGCTTGCAGCAAGATACATATACGGTTATTTCGGAGAACAAATCCAGTAATAGAACTTACTATAGGCGTTACTCTAGAATCTAGCATTGTTGTTGTATGCCTTGTTGCTCAATGTTGATCAAGCCTCGCTGTGAAGACCAAGAGGCCTGATAGATTCCATGATTCAACCTACAGTATTTATTCAATATGGGGCCCACCCGAGGGGTAAACAACTAGTAAATTTGGTGTACATCTGATTTCAGATTTCAAGGGATTTCGGGGAGATTTCACGAAGATTTTTCATGACAAGTGTACAACAGATTTCAGGAGTTGTTGACCCCTCGGGGCTCCGGCCCACCACGGGGTTTAAGAAAGCAAGAAAGTGCGGGTGATGATGAAATGATTAAATTATGGTAGGCGAAGGAAGGGGCACTTACAAAAGTACATTCACGCCAACAGCAAGATGACCCGAATCCATCCGATCCTAAGACTTGATTGAATGATCGATGCAATTTTTACGTACAGATAACCCAGCCATAATTTGGGAGTAAATGAAGCGGTGCAGACGGTTCAAAAAGAGGTGCGGACGGTTCAAAAATGGGTGCATACCGAATGGGTGCACAACTCCAGGAATCAAGTGCAACGCGTTGAAAATAGAATCGAGTGATATCAAAAAGGAAAAGGATGAAAATCGATGAAATCGAAATTCCCAAGTGAAACGAAGCAGGCCGGTGTAATGTCAAGCACCTACACCAACATGTCAGCTATTAACCCCTATAGGCGCACAATTGTGATTATTTAACGAATATTTGAAAGGATGCATATGTTCAGCGTGAACTTCTCCAATTCATGGAAATAAAAGCAAAGGTGCATTCCAAGAGATATAAAGTAGGCAGATGTAGCAGAGTGGTTAACGCACTCGCTTCACGTGATCCGAGAGGTGAATGAGCATATTGGACCCGGTTCAATCCCCACCACCGTCCATCTTTACAGGAGTTTTTCGTGGTTTCCCTCTGCAGTCTAGGCCAAAGCCGGTATGGTTCCTAAAATATAGGCCACGACCGCTTCCTGTCCATTATCCTTCCCAATACCTAAGAGGCCTTCATCTCATAATCCCATCAATCATTCATTCATTCATTCATTCGACGCCAATAGATCTTGGTTATCATTATAGTGCGTCGTTTGAACCCAATATAAAAAAGAGGCTGTGTATAGGGCCTCTACCCCACATAAAAGAACATTACTGTTACTATTTAGTGATTTTACTTCGCCCTGTAGACAAAAACGTAATTAGCCATATCAATGTGAAGCTAGTTCTAAAAGTCAGTACTGCGCGATTCTTCAAGTTAAGAGCCCGTATCCTAGCTGAGAATATTTCTCTTCGACATGCGCGACCCAAGTTTGGTGTGCGATTTTGGAACTCGGTAGTGGACAGCTATCTCTCTCAGTTTCCTATGGCTATCTCTCTCTCTTGTAACTTGAAGTGTTCATCAAAAAAGACGTGCACTTTGGAAACAACATTTGACCGTTCCGATTTACCGCCTTCTCTATAAGTTAACAAATACACTCGGGGGTCCTAGAACGTCATTCTGCGTGTTGTCACTAGGTTGTCACAAAAGCCATCTGAATAGCAGGTAGTATTTTGAAGAGATATTTGGTAAACGTTTTAGCTATGGCTCTCACAATAAACTCATTCAGATTCCATCACAGATAATCGAGCTGTGATTCCATACAATATGCTGTTATTTCTGAAATCGAGGAAAGTAATATTCACAATTTTTTTCCTCATAACATTGATACTGGATACAAAATCATTGTTCCCCAATGAGAAAAAATATACCACAAGCTATGTATTTCATTGATACTTATATTGGTTAGTCACAATTGCTACTTGTATTGGAAAGTAGGGGTATACGGAGATTATGTTGACCACAAGGAAGTAAATGCAAATTTACAAATAATCATGCTGATAATAACTAAGTATAATTCGTAGGAAAATATCATAACAAATGATGAGTGATCAATTATTAGACGAGCTTTAGCGAGGATTCAATTTCACATACTGAAAAAAATTGGTGTACGTTTTTATATATATATTTTTTTATGTTCATTTGTCGGTTCTCCACAGGTCAAAAGGCTACAGCTATCAATTTCAAACTTTTTTTCATCATGGTTCCTTATCTAACTCAGATCTGTATAGTTTTGTGGCATTATCGGATATCAACTTTTTTTTTATGAATTTCAGAAATTTCAAAAATACCCTTAAAAATTTTAAAAATTTAAAATTTTAAAATTTTTATTTTCCAAAAAATTGAAATTTTGTGTGGAGTTGAATAACATCTTGATACACATTTCTGGGAATTCTCAGCTTGATCGGGTCAGCCATTTTGAAGAAAAAACACGAAATGTGCTAAATTGGTACCACTCGAAGCCGTTTTTACCCATTTATAACTAAAATGTTACCCAATTGGCGAATTTCAAGAATAATTGTTTTCGCTTCGTATAGGCACATGTGTGTTCTTTTTTCACAAAATCTGACAACAATGAACTGTGAGCGGAAAATTGTACAACCCAATATTCTGAGTGAATAGAGAGGAAATATATTTATTTTCAAAACAAGTGAACCTTGACTGATCCAGGCCCAGCTAAGGCACTGCTTCATACATTCCAGTCAAGCGGGGCTTAGGTTCGAGCCTCGCATATGACATGGGTTTTTGTGAACATCATCCGTCTCTCTTCTGCGAGCTCACTCGTACCCCCTAATAACCTAGCTGTTGGTGAGGTCGAAATCTAAGGTAGCCGGCAAAAAGACCGCGAACAATTTTATCTCGCGGCAATAATATCGAGTAGGGTGAAATGACCGCACGTACATAAGGTCGCGGGGAAGAAAATATCGCGAGCCAAGTGAGCGCGGGTAAAAATACCGTGGAGGTAATAAGATCGTGAACAAATGATCGCGGGCAAAAAGATCGCGGGGTCAAACAAAACTGGGCATTTTTCAAACTATTCGAATATGCGTGTGATCAAATTTGAAAGATGATCCATATATATATTTATATATATATATATATATATATATATATATATATATATATATATATATATATATATATATATATATATTTATATATATATTCATATATATATATATATATATATATATATATATACATATATATATATATATATATATATATATATATATATATATATATATATATATATATATATATATATATGTAATATATATATATATATACATATATATATATATATATATATATATATATATATATATATATATATATATATATATATATATATGTAATATATATATATATATATATATATATATATATATATATATATATATATATATATAAATATATATATATATACACACACATATATATATATATATATATATATATATATATATATATATATATATATATATATATATATATTCACATCATCAGAACCCTAACAATGTGGAAAGTAATCAATTTTGTTTCAAATATGATGATTTTAAAATTCGTTTCAATATTAAATCTTACCGTAGTTTTTTCCTATATTCGTTTCTGTCTACAATAAATGATCATAGCATATTTGAAACTGATTAGGAATTATATTAATTATATTGTGACCATTTCTTGGAATGATTCAGCGATCAAATTTCAAATTTCAATTGTGAAATCACTCAATCAATGTGGAAACATGAAATGTGATAAATCGTGTTTGTTATACTTTGTGTCGTTTTTCACGTTATGTTTCTCATGTTATGTTTCACTGTAGAATATAATGATGGGCTACTAACAATGTGTTAACAATGTGTGAGTTAAACAACTCGAGAAGTCGAATTTCAACACTCCATAATTCATCAAACGATAATAAATGTAATTGTAATAGTTTTAATTCTGATTTTGAGCATTGACCCAAAAAATGAGTTTCTACTTGGGTATGAAGTCAACTGGAATTATTTTCACTGAATCGGTGAGAAATGCACCTAGGACTAAAATAAAAAATGTATTCTTGTTGTAATGAGAATGTGAAGACACTTACAACTGAATACAATTGATTGGTGTGATATATCGGTATATTGGTTTTCAGCTAATCACTTTTATTCCGTTCCAAGAAAGGTTCATTTGGAGTGACAGCACTCATGGCTCGGGTCCACTTCCTACCTAGGTTGACAAGTGGAAAGGGGATGATTTTCAAAGAGTTCCAGTGTCACCGCTAGATGGAGGAGTTTTCCAACTTATAATTTGGACAAAATATAGTTACTGTAAGTTACATGACACATTTTGATCAAGGAAAACGGGAAGACTGTTGAATTATAGGCAAATCAAGATTTTGAATATTGATGAGAAAGGTTGAACTTAAAGATGTGCGTTTGTAATTTTTTTCTAGTTATATTCGGTAACCGGGAATTAGGCAATGAAAACCATCAAATTGGCACTTTTTGATTCAAAAATTGCTCCATATTAAAATTATTCTTCAATATTCAACTAGGCATATCCAATTGTGAGAGTATCGTTTATCAATTGCTTTTTATCGCAAATCCGTAGTGTTTGTAGTTCTTGAGATATATGTGATGGAAGTGCACCCTGTACTCAACATGAAATCTGTCTAAGATGCGGGCTCTTAAGAGGCTACTTTACATCTCACATCCCATGAGTAAAACCTATAGTAAAACCTATAGGGGGACGCAAAAAGCGTCAATACAGGCCTTCAACTCTCAACACATGGTGGGTAAACGGTAGTACCAATCAGTCCAATTATTTTTGCAATAAAACAGTGAGTATATCTGTGCCTCTACGTTCAGTAAAAATCATAATTCTATATTATATTACTCTGAAAAAATCGTAAAAACTATGAAAACCAGGTAGAAACATGTTAATTGTTAAAAATTATTTTGAAAGGGTTGAAAAGATACCACGAACTAAAGCTCTTCGTACGAGCACGTATTGAATACTGGTGATGTTGCCAACTTGGGGCCCGAACGTCTGCAATCAAGCCGATAGGCAAGATGTAAAGAGGCCGCATAGTATAGCAACATTCAGAACCAATCAACGAAGCAGGAACTAGATTAATTGTCTTGAAGGGCGAATCGTTACAATTATTACCTCTGATATTGCATAGGTGTACACTTGTCCCACTGGACTCGATAAATGTGCTGATGAAGTGAATATGTTTGACCTACCATAATATATGCATTCAAATGCCACAATCTACACATTGAAACTATCAGAATTCTTCTAGAGCGATCGAAATATGTTATTGTTACTTGAATGCGAAGCTTAGGAGCTCGGAGGTAAATAAGCATCAATCTGTATTGCAATTCAAGCATGCAATAGTTCATAATAAAAAGGAAAATTCGAATCCAGTTTAAATGACTCCTCTCTAAATTCCCCTGGATAATTGAGAGAGAGTTATCAATAACATCGTACTTGAAAAAGAGTGTTTTTTCGTTTATTATATTGTGAGAATGTTCGTTATAAATTTGCGTACTCATGCTGTCTATTTCTGGCGCCTCTTTTCCGTTCAACAAACCTTCAACGTCATAAGATTTCATAACGACCCCCACCCCACGCAACTTGTAATTCCTCATTACAAAGTAAACTGACCATACAGCAACAGTATTTCATTTTTTTCAGTAAAATATACCCGTATAGCCATTGAAAAGCGGCTGAAATAATCAGGTTTCCTGAAGAATTTATAAATACATCCGAAACAAGTGATAATTACGCGTTCAAGTGAAAAAAAACGCCACGGAATGGAAGTGTCTGGCGTCTCGCTGAGTACAAAGACAATAATTGCCTCATTAGGAGAGAATAGATAACGGGGGAGGAAGGCTCTCGAATTTGGTAAGCGACAACATAAAAAACATATACAACAAGCGTTGATGGTCAATTGATTTTGCGTTTCAAAGAATATATTAATTCTTTCAAATTCCTCTGGAACTATACTTGTATTCACGAGGGATGGTCGAGACTGTTAAGGTAGGACCGAGGGGTAAACAGCTAGTAAATTTGATGTACACCTGATTGCAGATTTCAAGAGATTTCAGGGAAATTTCACGGGATTCCAAGAAGTTTTCAAGGGATATCAAGAAGATTTCAAGGGATTTCGGCAAGATTTCGTGAAAATGTACACCAGATTTCAGGAGTTGTTAACCCCTCGGGCAGGACCAATTGTTAAGGCATTCAGGAGACTGGGGTTCGATTCCCGCCATTGTCGACCATCCTGACTACTCTGTCACCGCGGTTCACACTATGACGATTCCTGAACAGCAAGCCACGACCGATTCCTTCAAGTCGTCAGTACAGTGGCGACCTTGAATCCAATGGAAACATTAAAAATCAACGAGTAAAACTACCCGCGCGCTAGTGGTGGGAGATCTGAAAGACGGACGATCGGAACCGCAATCCCTCGTGGATATAAAAGTATATTGTTGCACGTTGAACAAACAAAAGGTCTCAAGTTGAGTACTGTTTTGTGTGGAATATTGTGTTGTCGAAAGCGGTTACTTTGAGCACGTGATTTTTAAATAAATTTGAACAATTGAAAAGTAAGATCAACACTTGGTTCTTGTTTGTTTCAATACGTGCAAGTTTTCTGAAGTTGTGACTGTAAATCCGATTTTGAACAAAAAAACAAACCACATCGTAATTTGGTATAATGTGAACACGATACAAAAAAATCCTAATTCACTCGATACGGTGAGTAGAAGAGAAAGCACATTCAGAAACTGATACTATATTGAATAGCTCTTAAACTGATTAGACTCTTTATGAGAAGAAATATTGAAAAGAAATTCGGTTCTAAGAATCCTGCAGTCACCGTTGCCAGGCAGCAATTCACGACCGTAACATGGATGGTAATACAAACATAGCTAAAATATACTGTATACTGTATAGCGGGAGCGGTAACGGACCATTTCACACTAGACATAATCATCTATCCTAATCAAGTATTAGTATCTGCATTTTCTAACCAGCAAGAGACGATTGCAGCATTTTTATTATTTCTCATCCCCTTCCGATAATATAAAAAAAGGTCTCCATTAATTAAATACGACTATATTTAATCATGTTAAGAGTCCACGGGAGTCGATTTAGCGAAATATCAGTTTCTTGGTAATAACTTTTGAAAAGTATATCAAAATTCTAATACGCGAGAAACACAGATAATTATAATAGCTGCAAGATAATTTAAGTTATAACTATTCAAGTCATGTCGCATAGCTGTCAAGCGTCGACAGCTAAAAAATGTGTTTTTCTAGCTGTCGACGCTTCAGAGTTATACAACGTGACTTAAATAGTCATTACTTATATCATCTTGAAGCTATCAATTATCTGTAATTATCTGTGTTTCTCGCATGTTAGAATTTTGAATTTTGATATCTCATACCATTCAAAAGTTATCACCAAGAAACTGATATTTCGCTAAATCGACTCCCGTGGACTCTTGGAACATTTCCGCTGATAAAAATACGACAAAAAAATATCAATAAAGCCGGCTTCTGGAGGATGAATGAACGACGATTTGGCTCCTTCACTAGAGGTGAGACACCGAACGCCGGTCAACAGGGATGAACAGGGATGGCTGGGTACGTGGATCCAGCCAGGTAATGAAGGGAAGAGGAATTAGATATTACACACAATACAAGATATAACTGACCACTAATCACGCTACCCTCCAATTCGCTCCCGCTAATCTCCCACCAATCTCGCTAGAGAGGCTGTCTTATTGGCAATCAATCCCCTGGAGGAAATCGACCCAAATCGCTGTTCGAGATGAAAAAATCTTACAATCAATTTACAATCTGGAGAAATTAGTTCAGTACATATTCAGTCAACAAATCAGCTCAGCAAAGGTAATTGCTGAGGTTCGAACTCGCGCAAATACTAGCTATTATATGTCCATCGGTCAACCATCTTGAGAAGTGTTCATTGAACAGGGAACGTACTTCGCTCTCCTACAGAGAGTACAAATTTGTAACTCGATTTTCCAGTGACTAAATATAAAATTACCATCATCAAACCTAATATCACTCCAGTGCGTGCTTGTGAGAAATACGGCCCACGAAGACAAAGAAGTCATTAAAAAACAAAAACGTACTCATTTATATATAGAATAGGATGTAAACGCCTGTATATAGAGGCTAATAAGAAGTACGCGAAGAAAACGGTGGTAGAGAGATATGGTTGAGTAGAGGGGGGGGGGGGGGGATTGGTCACCTATTATATACCATCTTAGTTAGCATGGGCAGACATAGATCGTGGTTGAAAAGCATGGCCCTGAATTGCAGGCGTAACCTTCAGATTCCGAAAACAAGAGGATGGCTTTTCGTAGTCTCATTGCGCGGCAAAACTACAGCTCGAATTCACACTTCGCATCATCAGCAGCACATGCAGCTGCATGCGAATAACTAATAGAGGTCAGAGTTAATTAGCCGTCACAAAAATCGTCGCAATCAAAAGCGTTGAATCGAGATTAGAATTTTCTCACGCCTTGGAATATGCATTCAAAACAATAAGAAAACATTGCATGATGGATTCAACATTTCAGAGGCCGGCAGGTAGATCCTCAAGATGCATTGCAACTCGACGTGTATGATGAGAACTGAACGGTATATCTGAATTGTGTGAACATAGAGATAAATAACACCCTTATTGGAAGTTAGATTTGCTATAGCAGGCTTTGCACTTCGGACAGAAATATTGTTATTCGAGTATGATATTTCGAGCACGTTCTCTACAACATATCGACTGGTCGGCGTGAACGGATGGAATTAGTATTCGGAACCTACACAGAATCTACCCTCTATCGAAGTATCAAATTTGACAATTTCACGCAAGAATAAAACGCGACTGGAAAAATATTAACAGATTTAAAAAAAAAACAGCCACAGGGCAAGACAGCCAACGATGCATTTTCTATTTTTCTTCTGAACACGGCGATGGGCGAATAAAACTCGAAAGTATACTGATTGAATGAAACAATGAATGTTACCTGTCACAATACTGTAAGGTATATGTATCAACGTATTTCTCACGTATTTCTTAGTTCTATAAATACGAGAATAGTGGTTTAGAAATTAATGACGCTAAAAATACATCGCATCTTAGTTGTGACTCACTGCGATAAAATAAATGTAACGTACGAACTCATTACTCACTAGCAACACTAATCAGTGGATGCCACGCATGCCCATTCAGAATAATAACATTTACACAGAGGTAGGTAAATGAATTATACTGCTCACGAAACAGTGACACGCAATCATTTCCAGTTGTGAATTCTTACCTACGATATCGACAATCTAATACATATATGGCAGGTACCTATATCATTTCTTTTCTCTTAGATCATATCTCATGATATATCAATCAGAATGGGAGAAACGTTCATCATCTATAGGACCTGGCCCTCACTACGGTCCTACCACCAAACACATTAGTATAACCGAGGGGTTAACAACTCCTGAAATCTGGTGTACACGATTCATGAAATCTTCCTGAAATCCCTTGAAATCTGAAATCAGGTGTACACCAAATTTGCTAGTTGTTCACCCCTCGTGAAATCCCTTAAAATCTTACTAAAATCCCTTGAAATCTTCCTGAAAATCCTTGAAATCCGAATTCAGGTGTACACCAAATCGCGGGGTTAAAAACTCCTAAAATCCGGTGTACACTTGCCATGATATTCCCCTGAAATCCCTGAAATCACTTGAAATCACCTTGAAATCCCTGAAATCACTTGATATTCCTGAAATCACCTGAAATCACTTGATATCACCTGAAATCCCTGTAATCACCTGAAATCACTTGAAATCCCTGAAATCACTCGAAATATCTGAAATCACTCGAAATATCTGAAATCACTTGAAATCCCTTGAAATCACCTGAAATCACCTGAAATCTTGAAATCTTGTAAACACCTCGCACCAAATGTACTATAGTACATCGAGGGGTAAACAACTATAGTTGTTTACCCCTCGAGTATATAGCCTTGATACCATGGTCATCAGAATGATGGATTTAAAAACCAAGAACGAAACGCTAAATATTGTCACAATGCGAAACATCACGTGTCATCTTCTGTCAATTTCAAATAAGAGTGCGGTACCGCTATTATGTGTATTTGACGGAATCGGGTCACTGTAAAACACGTATCCTGATCAAAAATCCAGGAACAAAGCGCAAGGATTTTCGTACACGCACATCAAATGCCATTCGCTCAAATTAGAACAACCGGTGAACTCGTGAACACACACGCGTCATCGTGAACTGCAGCAGTGCGGACCATCGAAAGAGACGACAACTGCCATTAGCGACAAGCTGAAACCACCCGTGCGTTAGTCGTGGACCGCGTGTACCACTATGACTAGAGGATGGGTCGCTCGGAACCTTCTTTCGTGGATATACGTATAAAAAAAACTTCGTCATAAAAATAGATGGATGTTCAAGTAGCAGTAATCTATCAGTTGACATACGATATAACCAAAAATCATTTATATGATTTACGAAAAGTACGTAGGTATACGGTACCGTATAAGAAGATGCTAGAAAGTAGAAACCAGTAATTCAGTATTACAGAAAGAATATCGAAGACACAGATTCTTGTACATCCAAAAAACAAGAAGACTCCGATCGACCACCCCCATCCCCCTCATCAGACTCAACTAGCGCACGGAAGGTTCGCTCCTTTCCTGGACACAAGTATAGACACAGAACTGTCAATAAAATCAAGAAATTGGCCATCATATGCGTCCACTAGCTGAAAATAACATCCAATAGGAAAACTAATTGGGCAGAAATCGACCGTTGATTATAATAAAGATTTTATGAAACGTCCGATATTTCACTTCTGTATACCTGCACGCGAACATATCTTCGTCAAACATCATTTGCACTCTCAAAAATGTTTGTATTATAATTGGTAACAGAGTTCTAAATTTAAATGTATGGCGTACCCTATGACCACAAAATTGGCAAATAATGCTCACGTCGCAGCTATGACCCGGTATAAAACTGAAGATTCCCCGTCGTAACAGGCCATCATCGTTGGTTTATAAAATAATCAATGAAAAAGTGTTTGCAACAACAGCCAGATGTTGCCACCAATTAGCCTATAAAAATGGTGAATCGTAAATTTATGTCTATGCTGTGTTAATTAGACATATGTTATACGTGCAGTCATTCACCCTAATGCAACTGATAAAAATCCTACACTTCCAACGAGTCTCTATTCATCTTCATTCTACATCCACCAACGAGAAGGTGCTAACTGTACTAAGAATCGACTGTTCTAAACTTACACCTTTACAGAAGGTCAAGTAGGGGGTTTAGCTCTTCTCCTGCAGAAATTCCATCCCAAAAAAACCTTAGTAGAAACACCATCAAACATTTCATGAAAGGTAACAATTTGTAATAACAATTTGTAAAGGGGAAGCTTCAACAGTAAAATGTAAATTCGTTTATTTGTAAAATCTCATGACTGTAGGCTTACCAGTAATCTGGTAATTGATACCAATCTAAAATAAAGTAATCAAATAATGCATTTATAAACACTAATAGGAAAGGCGATGGTAACTTGAACGTTGTGATTGTAGGTACACCACCAACAGGTATTCCAACCCAACAAATCATTTCAAGAATGTTGTGAAAATCTATGCCAGTTCGGAGAAATAGTCTACATTAGCTGCTAATTCACGAGCTGAACAGCAATATTGGAACGTAAATTGGGTTCCGGCAACAATGTATTCATTATAATAAATATATGTATCTAAAATATACATCGAGACCTTCCAAGCAACCTAGAGAGTATGCATCAAGCGATGATACGGACCGCTATTTGTAGGCCTATGTACATTATCGAGCTCGATTATCTGTGCTTGAACCTTGCAGTCCTTGCTCTCTTTTTTTACATTGGGTTGAACGACGCACTGTAATGATGACCAAGATCTATTGGCGTCGGATGAATGATTAATGAGATGATGGGATGATGAGATGAAGGTTTTATGGGTAATTTCGATGCATACCTAGTGAGCACAATCAAATTATCACGAGAAAAATATACGAAAATGTTGAAACCGTCTCAGCTCAGTAACTAGCGCGTTCGCTTCCTCCCCTGGTTCGATCCCCGCCACTATCCGTCTCCACTAGAGATTTGTAAGTAGTTTAATCGAAGCTAATGCCTGGATGGTTTCACGGCCGTTTCCTTTCCAATACTTCATAAACCAACATCTCATCAATCATCCATCCAACGCCAATAGATCTCCGTTATTATCACAGTACGTATAGACAGTAAAGCACAGTATATATTTGTTTCCTCAACAGATAGTCAATACGAAGAGGGGCACAATTGAAAGCGTGGCCGACGAATGATGCAGGTTCGATGTGCCTAGTCTTACAGTGGATGTAAGGCTGATGGAACATTCAGCCTCTGAATTCAGCCGAGGTTTATTTGGTCATACCCCCCCCCCCCCCCCCCGTAACCCTTCTGGTATTACAGCTAAGAGAGAAACACGTAATCATTCCTAGAACACACGAGAACGAAAAGATTCCATCATACATCATTTTAACGCGGGTGCAAATCACAATTTGTCCATCAAAAATACGCCCTCTGGTACATGCGGTTGAGACAAAAAGTATCCATGAACAATAAACTGAGCACAACGCCTGAAACTTCCAATTCGAACAGCATGATTCATTTATCGCCATCGCGGCCTAGGATGTACCTCCTATGCAGTGGCGATTTAGTGGCTAATTTCCTGTGTGAAAGAGAAGCCCGGTTCCATCATCACCTTGTCGCGCATCAGTGAATCCAGTTGGTGACAACGCCCGCCTCCACGGGTCTGCACGGCGTTCAGCTACCTCCTTAGTTCATGCCTACCGAATTACACAATATTCGACAGGCTTACAGTAGGAAAGCGCTGCAGCAGAACACGCCGAATACCAACAGCCGCTGTACTTGGTTACAGACTTTTAGATACAATATTGTGTATGACCCAACAACTGACTATGCATCAATTTTAACCGCTGAGAATTATCCATATTTCGGCACACAGTATTTTTTTAATGGCAAAATGTCGAGTTATTTTACTTTATATCGGGTTTTAACGACGCACAATACTGATGGCTACAATCTATTTGCGTCGGTGGATGATGAATGAGATGATGGGATGATGAGATGAAAGGTTATTTTATTACGTGTTTTGGATGGTGGGTAGGAGTCGGTCGTGGCCCGTTGTTACTTGGAACCATCCCAGTATTAACCTGAACGACAGAGGGAAACCACGAAAAACCCTTGTCAGGATGGTCGACCATGGAGGGAATCGAACCCCGGTCTCCCAAATGACGGTTCAGTGTGTTACCACTCGGCCACGCGTCTCGGTCAAAAAAAAGTAAAAATTCCTGCAATACAGTATTTTTACTCTTGATATATACGCCTAAATTGTAAGAAACCAATGTTGCAGATTACAAGAACTTTGCGAGGACGTGACCAAGTAAGTAGACGACGGCATTTAGAAGGTAATCTGTGAGAAAAAAAGAATGCGTTGAAGCCTGCGTAATATCTCTAAGGTTGAGCCTCATGGGAACATTCCTAGCACCTCTTAATTTCGGCGTGTTCGACATCGACCCGAAACAGCTTACTTAGCTTATCGGGGCATGTCGCCGCGCCTACCACGAAGTTACAGCGACGAAATCCTCGCTGGCGCGTCTTGTCCCGTCTGATAGCTTGCATTGGCTGCATCGAACAATTCATGATTGATGACCGACATATACATGTACTTGTACAAAAATTAATGAAAAAAATGAAACTAACACTTCCAGAGAACCTGTCCGCAAGATGTGAATTCATCAAAGATCCACTTTTCACTGGCTGCGGGAGAGTTGAAAATTATCGCGAGATATTTTATTCATCGACAAAAACTCATATTTAAATACTAAAGATGCGAATGTTCGAAGACTAGTATAAGTATTGTATATTTGTTATTTGTTATATGTAATTTGTAAATGGTTTCTGGTACTTTTCTCGATACTTCTGCGTAATTTGTTTACCAATAAAATGATCAGCCAATAACCGTCTCAATTCTCAAATCAGATAGTTTTTATGGTTCAAATAAGCATAGTGGTAGCAGGGCCGTATCAAGGCCTAGGCCCACGAGACCCGGACCTTGGGCGGAAAATTTTCTAAGGGGTGTCAGCCCCGAAAAAATCGAATGAGTGAATATATTTTTGAAAATTGTATATATTCATACAATCTATATTCACTGTTTGAGATACCGGTACCAACTAATGCATAAAGCTTTAAAAACGATGTTCTGGATAGAGTTATATAGTTACTAACTGCTATACAGTTTTCTTCTAGTACCGGTATGCAATATAGTCTTTAATATTTTCGTCTCGTCTTTTAACAAATTTCAAAATGATCATTTCAAAATAATATTTGGTACGCCCGAAGTGTATAAAATGATCCTCCCCATCTAGGTCATAGTGATAGCCCAATAAATGTGCTTCTGAATGAAAACCTATTGTTGCTAGTCATATATGCCAAGGATTGCAGTTAGAAGGGTTACAGGTAGGGTTAGGAGGTGGAAATGGGGGGGAGAATGAAAGGGGGGAGAGGGTGAGAATATTGGAGAGTCCATCTGAGATGATCCGAGACTTGGGATGGCGGGAATTGGAAATACGGAGAAAGGAGGATCGGATCTGTAATTTCTTCAGGGTAATGGAAGGAGAAGGGGGCTGGGGAGAGTTGAATAGGTTGATTGAAAGGAATGAGTCAGGGTATGGGGATAGGCGAAGTCATGATAGAGCAGTAGTTATAAAGGGGGCTAGATTAGATGTCGGTAAGTTCTCTTTCTTGAATAGGACAGGTAGGGATTGGAATGGGCTTAGTAGAAGTATGATGAAGCTATTCCGTCAGAAGGTTAGGGAGGCGATAGGATAGGATCGATAGGGAACTTGCCACCGCGCATTTATGTGCAACTGCACGAGTTAATAATAATAATAATAATAATAATATCTGAGTTATAGTGCACTACTCTGAATTGATTATTATACGCGAGGGGGGGGGGGGCGTCAAAAAATGTCGGGCCTAGGGGCGCAAAATATCGTAATACGGCCTTGAGTGGTAGGGTATATTTTCGTACAAAAATTCGCTGAGCCAGTTATATCAAAATATCTCACAAAAACCTCGATTTCAATCAAATAAATACTGTTATAAATATTAGGCTATACACTGGAATTTACCCAAGTTAGTTTCCGATCAACCGTCTCGCCCACCCATCAGCACTAGCAGCCGAGTGTTTCAATCCGTCAATTATAGTGAGACGACGAATATTTCTATAGGAACTAATTATAGAAATAAAATTCAGTAGACCAGGGTTCGATTCCAGCCAATGTCAGGCTGTCAATCATCCTGGCAGAGGTTTCTTCTAATCAAGTGAATAATTGGATGGAACAGGAACCCGTCTCCCAACTGACCAAAAACACAGGATGAAATAATGTGGCATCTCATTCATTCCAATATTATATCCACATTATAGACGTACCTAGATTTCAAAGTGCGTGGTTAAACCCTATCAAAACAAATAGATGAACCCATAATGATTTACTAATTGGTGTGCAGAGTTGATACCTTGTCTACACTCTGAGAGTAGATAAAAGTAGAAAAACCTAGGAATAGCAGGTAGACTATTATAGAGTATGATGGAAATGGCCACGCAGCTTAGCCAAATGAGTAATCATACTGAGGTATTATATATATATATACTAGTCAAACGCGAAATATGCGTTGTAAGATGAGCGAGATATCTGAAGAAGGTATAATAACAGTCCTACATTTGCTACTTTATCGACTATGGTATTCTACACACCTTGATATCTGAATAAGCTATAAAAGTTGTTAAAGTAGTTCTACTCTTGCCACTTCATTGACTCTGGTATTCTACACACCTTGACGCATATAAAAAAATACTTAATTGTTGGTCAACTCTTGAATCTAGAAAGCAGTGAATCTCGACAACTTAATTCTGTCACAATTTTCATGATATATTTCATGAATATTATCAGTCATTTTATTTTTTTTCTTCAAAACGACTGATCAGAATTGCTCACAAAATCGTATTAATGTGTAAAATCTATCACATTCAGAGTCACATTCTAAAATCACATTCAGAGAAAATTTCATCCCATTTGGAGAGATTTTATTTTTCAACATTTTCCGCCCAGCCAAATCTTATGGGGTTTTTAGAAACTTTTGAGATGATTTTTCTCAAAATTGGTCCGACCGATTCATTCCAAAAACTATACAGTTCTAAGTTGGACGAGTTTGCGTGTACAAAATAAGTTTCATGTTCATCAGTCAACCCTTGCGACCTGTGGAGTGCTTACAAAAAAAAAAAAAAAAAAAAAACAGACAAAGCCCTATAAGAGTGGGATGGAGACTTCGCTACGCTCAGCAATTACCGGCACCATTTATAATGCTATGCGAGTGCGATAGAGGGAGCCTGGGAGACGACCAATCAAGTCTAGCATCCAACACAAGAAATCTGGTTTGAATCAAACACGAGTATAGTATATGGCTTTGGACGTGTTCTTGAGACTATTAGAAAGGGAAGCTAGCAGTCAATGGCTTCATGCGAGGCGAGATGAGAACCAGAACAGGGGAGATACACTGTCAAGGACATGACGTGTAACAAGCTCCACTAAGCAACTAGTTTAGCTGCACTCGGTACCTGCACGCGAAATGAAAATGAAATCGACTAAGAATATGAACATGTTATGGAAATGCTTGAATTTTGTATTTTTATTTCCAAAAAGGGTTTCACTAACGCGAAACTGGGTCTACTAATTAGAGCACTTCCATTGTGCTCTAATGTGCCCAACAGTGCAACAATTGCTAAACGGATTCCAGAGTGTAGACAAACAAATCTTACTCTTTGATTTTTTTTTCACTTTTAGTTTGCTCTTCCTGAAAGAGGACGTTGTTTGAAAAGTTCTTCATGTCAAGACGACAAAAAATATAAAATATAGGAAAGTCTATTAACAATAAACGAAAGGCTGTAAAAAAGCAACCTGTCTTGTAGTGACGGCATATAATCTGAAATTAATTCAAGATATTTTGGTGTCGATGAGATGACGGAAAGATTAGTGCAACGAATATACTATTGGGTCATTATGGGTAGCGGGAAGGATTCGGTCGCGGCCTGCATAACGCCAGCAGTCACTTTCACGACAAATGGAAGAAACTACGATTTTTCTGCACGATGGTTAATCGGTGCATTAGCGACTGGTCTATCCTTCTCAGTTTATGCAATAGATCTTCACTATTATTAGAAGTTGAAACCCAATCCATAAATGAAATTAGTAGAAGGACCCCTACGATTTATTTCATCAACTGACTTTCATATGGTTTAGATTAGAATACACCCAGCATGCGTCGTCCAATCATATATGCGATGTGAATTTGACAAATGTCTACGACAAAATCTGGAACAGTAATAACAAGAATAATATATGTATTTTCTCTTGTTACTTCAGTTGCCACCGAATAATGATGTCGCCCCATCAGGGAGGTAATTAACAGCAAAGCACAGCGGCAGTCTTGGAGACTGAATGTGCAAAAACACGATAAAAAGTACAAACACATTTCACCATTTTATTCCCAGGGGTTCACAACGTTGGTGAACTATGAAGATACCGCGGGTAGTTACAACTTACACGTACGAGCTTGGAATCCCATCGCGCTAAAATTACAATAAATCAAATGTTATAATATTCGACGTGAAGTATACATCTTGAAATTCTTACTATTAAAATCATGGGAGGAAGAATCTGTATGTTCGTACTTCGTAGCGTGCTGCGTGGGTGCGTACCTGTGTTCGTGCGTGGGTGCGCCTTAAGTAATGCCTGGTAGGGCGGGGGCTTCGGGTACTCTGAACGGGCGGTAGTGTCGGATAGGGGAAACCGAGGAGGTTGGGAAACCGCCGAGCGGAGCTGCGGTTCGGCCGCGCAAGGGTTTTGTCTCGGGTTACTCTGTGATGCGCAATTGTGCCTGGGGGGGAGGGGAGGGGAGGGGATGAAGGCGCACCATTTAGTTCATCATCATGGCACGTCGTACACGACAGGCGCAACCTGCTAGTGTATTTTAAAAATAAATAGCCGTCCGCGTGGCTCAGTCAGCTAACGCGCACTGTACTAGAAACTGATCGGGCGTGGGTTCGAGTCCCGCATAAGACATGCGTTTTTGTAATCGTCTTTTCACCTTAATTCATCATCACCCGCTCATTCGTACCCCCGTATAACCAAGCTGTTGGTGAGGTCGTTAATCAACATTAAAATAATAAAGTCACAAATAAGAGATATGAAAAACTAAAGCTATGACGTTGGGAAAAACCATCCCCGATATATGCATCTGGATGTTTCCAATTTTATTTTACCATGGGCCTTCTTGGGTTGTAAAATTTTTTTTTTCAATAACTTTCACTCTCAAATTAACTACCCAAAATCGAATAGCGATGCCAATACACTATATGAACCATGCATGTAAAAAAGTGAAGCGAGCGTGAGGTCTTTATATAAGCAAACGACTCCCAAGGATACTGGGAGGAGATGAATCGGATCGGACGGAAAACATTCGACCATAATATATGACACCCCTGTTCACTCATCCACTAGTTGCTGGTATGCAGCTGCTCGTCTACGAGATGTATAAAAACGTTGCATCAGTTGACTTGAGACATCCAATGTGGCTGAGGAGCATTCGAATGAGCAGAAAGGAACACCAGAAGACAAATCATATAGAAAAGTAGCAGAGACAAATAACAGAGCCAGAGTATAGGGTAGCCGGTAGTGCTTTATATGTAAGATGTAATCCATAGAAAGATAATTATGGCAAATTCAAGTTATTGCTATAGGAGCTACTCTTTAGGAACGGCTTACGAACTGCACACGCAATTATTGCAGATCACGTTTAGTTTCAGCAATACGTCAAGGTCGAAGAAAGGTTATGAATTGGAATTATGAAAGATGTATCAAGGTGTAAAAATGCATGCAGTAATTATTAATCGCCTGGAACAATAATTTGTTCAACAATATTTGTTCAAACGAAAGAGAGCCAGTACCGATATTTCTATTTCCTGATAAACGATGACGAATCGAAGACTGTCTTGCATGCACTTCCGCTGATAACAGAATCTATCCACATGACTCTTTATCATGAGACACACGAGGAAACAATATTTATTCAACACAACGCTCGCTAGTCAACGCAAACAGTAGCCTATGTCTATTTAAACTTTAAAAGGAACTCCACAACACAGCCCAGGCTGCAAACTGAATGAAAGTTTATTTAGAAAAAGCACCAATGAATCATTATTATTATTTTTTATGTAAAATCGACAGCCGGATTATTTTCTCAGTTAGATCAAGTTGTTATTTTAGTGTTCGAAATTCATATGTTCAATACTTATCGCGTTACCTCTGCAGGCGTAGACTACTACATGTCAATTGTCAGAACAGTTTATTTGAATAGTTCAGTTTACCAGACTGAGAAAGATTAGGGATGTTGGAAGTCGAGGGACACGTTCGATTAGAGACACCCTGCCTGTGGAGTTCCTGATCCCTCTCAATTGCATTTATTAACAAAAAAAAAAAAAAACATAGGCCAACGTGAACGGCCTAATAGACAGTAAACACATTCATATCCAATCTACGTATTACCGACCATTCAATGTCAATCAAAAAACCCGCATCAAGACCTCTAGAATCTAATGGCACCAGATGAGGGAAAACACTTCGTTACAGAAAGAAGAGAGATGGGCAGGGGGTCAAACATTAATTACTGCTACTCTATACACGAACAACCAAGACTTATCCCCCTCCCCCGCAAACGGGCAGCAGACGAGTTTACAACAGTCATTTTATTTCTTTTGGATTACGACTTGTGACTTGTATTATTTCCAGGTTCAACATCCAATGTTATTCAAACGAAGTTTAGAACTGAAAACCATTGTTGGCAACAATGAAACCAACAATGGTGCCAGTCAGCTAGTTGCAAAGACGATCGTGAGAGCGGCGAGTTGTGGTACGTGGGTCAATAATTAGAAATAATACTCAGTAAATTGTACTTCTGTGGAAGGTAAAAATTATAGAACGGAAGTCTGTACACATGAAATCATTTTGCCGACGGCCAAAATTCCAATATAAATACGGAATGAAACATTCATTTTGGGCCCTACCGTAGTTAGAAGAACATTATTCAACTTTAAATAATAAATACATAATGTATACAGTACACAACAATACAGCAGGCTCACATACGAATGAAGGAAAATATTATTTGAGAAGTAATGAAGTACGACAGTCTCCAATAATAATAATAATGATGATGGTGAATGCATAATATAGTAATCTCGAGGCTACACTAATCAGCATCCACTACTAGTAGTAGGCCGGTCCCCCCCCCCCCCCTCTCCTCATCTTCGCTAGAAAAATGCATACAATGATGGAACCAACGAAATCGTTCAATGGTAGATATTGCCTGGCGGGCATTATACATGCAGTTAGTCAACCATCACCTCCCATAGCACGCATAGCATATAAAGCTCACACAAATTCCTATTAGCCTAGACCAGAGACTACAGTACAGCCTAGACTAAAGATAAAGCATACCTTTAGTCTATTAGTCTCTAGTCTATGATAGGTGTTTAATAATGAATGGAGTTGCAATGTAGTTGATCGACTATGTATGTTAACATATAATTATATGCACTACTTACTGAAAGCCTAGGCAAGTACTAGGCCCATTCGAGCTCTACATAATTATTATTATTATTATTATTATTATATAACAAAAATACATAAAACAATGGACACGAGGCACAGATATAGCCTAAGCTGACGAAATGAAAAATTATTGATGGACTGTGCAACTAATTCTAAAACGGTACAAATAACTGGTGATATGATACAAGACAATACATAATAATTTACATCCGTTGGTAGTATCTTACCAGCATTAGGTTTGAATTCATAATAGTTTCGGACCGGCACAGTACCTGAGTGGTTAGCTCACTTGCTTTATGTGACCCGGAAGGTGAAGGGACATATCGGACCCGGTTCGATCCCCGCCACCGTCCATCTTTACAGGGGTTCTTCGTGGTTTCCCTCTGTAGTCTAGGCTAATGCCGGGATGGTTCCCACAATATAGGCCACGACCGCTTCCTTCCCACTATCCTTCCCACTACCCATAAAAACCTTCATCTCATCATCCCATCATCTCATTAATCATTCATCCGACGCCAATAGATCTTAGTAATCATTACAGTGCGTCGTTAAAAACCCAATATAAAAAAAAATAGTTTCAGGCAGTCCATAAATTCGCTTCATGTATTACGCTCATCATAATACTACTTGTTGGGACCGGTAAGCTCAATGCGGGGTAATTACGATATTCTTTTCAAGAAAATTGTAAAAAAAATGTACTCAAGGCATGATACTTGAACACCATTAATACAAGCATCAATAAACCAAACCTCAACAAAGGTGTATTATTATGGACGTTATCTTCTGTAAAGAGCCGCGAAACCAAACATTTACTCATGTACTTAACTCACTCACACTAATATGTACACAATTTTATTAAGTCAAAACAAATAGTTTGTATAATCACAGATGCATAAAAAGTCGCTTATTTGATGTGGATTGATTTGTAATTATAAGTGTTCCAATAGTCTGTAGATTAATCCTGAAATAGGCCTCATTTTTTATGTGGGCCGAATGTAGTTTTATTAGATCACAATCCCCAGTCATAAGGTGGAGGAACAGCTCTACGTGTAACTTTTATTTTTTCATAGAAAATAAGTCTAGGCATATTATATTATCTTCAAAATACAACGCACATGCTAGGGCCTATACCAGTCTAGTTCTAGCTAGTAGCGACCCGCATTCCATTCTCGGAAAATGCTCTTGGTGGACTCCAAGCAGCTCTTGGTCGCCAAAATTGAATGACCTCAACACGGTTACACCCCAAGGAGAAACACTATTTTGATACAAACGACGCTTCAAGGACTAGCCCCTAGAGGAAAACCATCGGCATTAGTTTAGACCCAGCAGGCTTAAAAATAACATTAAAGACTCACCTCGTATTTAAGTCCGGCGAGTCTCAGCCATGTTTCGGTCTTCAAACAATATGGGGAAATAGACGGCAAAACTGGAGTACGGGAAAACTGGTACAAATAAATTATGTCCTTCTCGAAATTGGTTTTGTGAACCACTGGCTTCGGAGGCTGCGTCGGAGCCACAACAGGCTCCGCAACCTTAGTCTCCTCTTCAGGCTTCGTTGTTTTATTCGTATCGTTTTGTTGTGCATCTGCTTCTTTGTTTTCAACCGGCACGTTATTTTCTTCACTCGCCATGTTGCTTGTAATTTAACTTACTCGTTTGAAGTGAGACGCGTAAGATATAACAAACCCCGGTCTCTTCTCCACAATGCAACGAACTTAACTGACGGCTTTGTTGAAACTGGAAAGATTCTGGTCTCTGGAAACCGCGCGGTCGCTTCTTGAACTGAAAACGTCAAGCTACCCAAGCCATGACGTCACGAACTACTGGAGTCAACGCGTGTACGCTTGCACCGGAAACGAACAAAACCCCGCCCTACTGGGGGCATGAATCACATACTGGGTAAGGTAATTTGACTAGGGTTGTAGTAGTTCGGGCACACCTTCAAAGGGTGGAAGCGGATTGGGGTGGCTTACTTTAATTCCAATTTATAGCGTCACAACCCAACACAAAATATCAATTTATTTTCTTCTTCTCTCTGTTCAGTTTAATTATTTTTGGTAGGAGGCATTGATTTGGATTTGAAATTGCAGTCGAGCTAGACCTATAGATAATGAAAATGAGATGGCTTCTATTTTCATCAGACATAATAATTTAATAATGACCGGCTGATTCATCATAGAATCAAAGTTTCGTCCATGAAAAATGACTGTTTGTTGGTAAATATTACGATGACATATTTTTTGAATATAATATTATTCAAAAGTTCAAAATGATTATAATTAATTTCAAAAGTTTTGAAAGCCCAAGATTTCAACACTATTCAAATTATTATATCTAAAAAATATGACATCGTAATAATTGAAGGTTAAAAAACGCGCTGCGTTTTGTGTTTGTAAATTTTGTCCATAAAAAAAATAAAGAGTTTTATTTTTTTCCCACAAAAATGTGAGGAAATGATTATGGTTGGTAAAAATGTAGTAAAATTATAATATTTCAGTTCTCGGTTTGGGTTATTGTGTAACCAGTGGGTATCAGCGATTTTATCACATTCCTCATCGTATTTAGCCTACATTATATAAAATATAAATAAACTTGAATTTCAAAGAAAAATGGACTCAAAATTGGAAAATAAGTATAAAAATAAGGAACTCAATCAAAATACCACAAAATGAACAACTGTTCACGGTATGTAGTGAGAGATCCAGGGAAGCGTGCAAGCAGCGATAAGACTCTTCCCATTTTCAATTTCATTTCAATCCAATCCTTTATCAGATGGCAGATCTTCAACGATTTTGAATTCTCATAAACACCATAAAAAAAAATATATTCTAATCTATACAATCAGCCATTCCTTCGTCTCCACTTCCCGTGTAATCCTTCGGTAGCCCCGTAGAGTGCAGGTGGGTGACATCGTTATTGTGTGCTCACATTCCTTAGGCCCTCAAAGCCACTATCAACGACACCATGCTTGTGTCCATTACCTTTTTACCTGCTGCTTTAGTGCTTTTATTACATGAGTTCAGATATATGACTGGATATCTGAAAATACGTGCTCTTTGGCGGAGCCGAGTGACCGTTTCTTAGATACGTCAGTATTGACGAATTGTTGTGTCGAGTTATCAAAAAAATTTCAAAAAACTTTTGCCTACACACGCTGATCAGACACATTTAAATGCATGATAATCGATAATATACTGTCGGTGGCTATAATGCAAAACTGTACAACTTGGGACGAGATCACTGCTACTATTACAAAAATATCGGAATTATAGTCACTTTTCATTATTCAATTATTTTTATTAAAACGCTCATTCTACAGGCCAAACTGGTTGCATTATTTTCTAGTTTGTATATGGGCCCAAAGAAACTGTCAATATAAGATAGGATACTTGAAAATTAAACATCTTTAACTTGATTTTTTTTCAGGTGAACGAAATGTAGATCCGGTCCCATAAAGTGGCCGATCATCCTAGATCAAAATGCATCCTGCAAAAATCAATACTATTAGGAGCGCTAAAACTAGAAGACATGCGTTTACGCATGCGTATAGTCATAACACATTTAGTCAATGACATAATTAGTTGTTAAAAGTGGGTATATATTCAATATATTAATTTTAATTTCGGAAAAAAACAATTCACGTAGCCTCAAGTGTAGTAAATATTGCAATAGGTGATTTTTTTAAATACCAGAATTGTTGTTTTACAACTCACTTCCTTCCACTGTTCAAAATATTGTCATGTCCTTTTAATTTGAACAGCATTACAACGGACCACTCCTACCTGTCTCGCAATCTGTCTTCTTCCAATTACTCGTACAATACAGCCCTCATGAAGTGTTACCAGGAAGAAAATCGAGTTGAGAAGGAAAAAACTGTACGCTGTCATTCCTTTTTTTCTTTTTAATAACATCGAAACTTGATACAAAATCATTGTTCCCCAATTGAGGCTAAGGATGAAAGATAGGATCGTTTGGACGGGGCACCACGAGGGCGATCTTACCACACCATTTTGATTATTTAAACTAATGAACTAAAACTAATGAACTATGAACTAATGAACTTCAACACCAGAACTGCGCTGTCTGTGACCATAATTTTTCGCCGTAGATAAAAGTCTTTCAGTATAAACACACGAATGGTGATATCTTCCACTTTGAACCAAGTCTCTTGGGCAATGATCACTAATTCTTTCCATTGACAGCAGATGTAAAATTTATCATCATACAAAATGGACAAATTAAATGAAAATAATAAAAAATATAATAATAAAAAATAATAATGAAAAATAAAGAATAAGGCCCAACTACAATTATTAATTAATAGCAAATTGTGTAATAATATGGATTATAGAGCAACTATGAACAAACCTATAGAATTAATTAGGGGTAACTTGGAGAAATTAGTAAGAAAAATATATAGAAAAATATAATAAATTAATCAACCACTTTTAATGGTGCTTGACGATTTCTCCAACAGCAAAATCTCGTGATTATCTGTGATTGTACGAGGAAATTAATTACGTGTATTTTTTTTACACTCCACTTTATTTACTCTCTTTTTTAATGTGATTGTATAGACTTGGTGATTCCTTGATTAATGGCGGTGTGATCGGTCACAATTATCGAAACTAAACTTGAAAAAAATAAAAGAATAAATAAATTCACACGATTCATTTTAGATAGTAATAAAATCCGTCCCACTATCCAATTTAGATATCATTAGATTTACAATTTAGATTCATCATTTTAGATGGTAAATTCGTCCAATTCGATAAGAAAATAAGTGGGCCAAACGGGTGTTGTTAATGTCAGAGCTCCAACATGCCCGGTGCTACCGTTGCTACGGCAACGGGGCCCGTGGGCCAAGGGGCCCGCAAGGACGGGAAAAAAATAAAAAAGTAGAACATATTTAATAAATCATGGAAAGAAAACAATTATTACATCTCTAGGACTAGATTTATGTGTATCAATGATTCAATGAAATATTACATTGGAGTAATATAAATTGGTTCATTTGTTCAATTATGTATTTACCAGTATTTAAAATAAATTTACGTTGACACTGTCTAAACTCTTAAAACTAGTTTGAATGTGTTTGATCAAAAATAATTGTAATAAAGGTTAAAGTATGTATATTGTGAAAAAAGGCCAACATTTTTTTTGGTAGTAAGAGGGGGCCCATCATGACTTTTATAGCAACCGGGCCCAGGGAATAATGTGGGGGCCTGGTTAATGTACATCAGTTATCTCGACATTATTTCTACAATTTATTTCAATGTTTAGGACAGGTGATAGCGACGAGAAACAAGCGCTTTGCATTGCGTCGATTTAGCGAAATATCAACTTTTCGGTGATAACTTTCGCGCGAACAGTATGAGATATCAAAATTATATGAACAACCTTCATTGGTCCCTGGCTTATAAGAAGTTGACATGATAACAATCAGTATAAAATACAATTTTGATATCAATATATATATAGAAATGAAATTGAAATATAGTTAAATAATTGAAAAAAGTGAAAAATTGAAAATTGTAATAAGTAATAATAACATTATGCTTAAAACATTGAACTAATAATAAAAATTGAGAATATAACTGGAGAAAATTAATGAAAGTCAAAATATTTGAGGTTCTTAGAGGAAATAAAAAAATTGAAAAAAAAGAAAATTAATTATTACAAAAAGAATTTAACATTGTAAAGATGATTTCTTAGAATATTAATTGAACCTCTCAAAGCTGAAATAACAATATCAAAAACAAGTTCTCTCTTCAGCTTGAACCTTAATCTAAATCAATTAAATTAAAGTAAATTTACTGGGTAAACCCATTTCTTACCCAGGGTTCAATACCTTTCAGGTGGAGAACTGTCTAACTGACGAACTCATATGAAACATGTTTCATTCTGTAGGCCTATACATTTGACAATCCGGCGATAGAAGTTCAATAGTTTATACTTAGGGTACTTATAGGTCGTACCAACTTGAAAGCATTATACATATCTGTGTTTCGGAAGTAGTCGAATTTTTATATATCGTCCCGTTCCAAAGTTATCACCAAAAAAATGATATCAGGCCTACGCTTAAAAAGCATACTATCTAACTTATACTGCATCATTTTTTAAACTCACACTGCATCGTTTTTAGCTGCATACCAATACAAATGTTAGAATACAAGGTTAATAATTTTATTTCAGATCATTATGAAGTTTTTAAAAATATTTTCATTTCTTGCATAGTATTATAATTTTCATACCTAATATAGGCCTACCGTTCAAAAGTATAATCATCAAATAACTGATTTTTCTTAAATTATAAATCTAATTGTGAATAATATATATATATATATATATATATATATATATATATATATATATATATATATATATATACATATATATCCCTAATATAGGCCTACCGTTCAAAAGTATAATCATCAAATAACTGATTTTTCTTAAATTATAAATCTAATTGTGAATAATATATATATATATATATATATATATATATATATATATATACATATATATATATATATATATATATATATATATATATATATATATATATATATATATATATATATATAAATTAAACAACACACAGCATAGCTTCCTCGTGTCACTCTGCAACATACCAGAAGGCGAAGAACTATATGTATTAATGGCACACACCCCTCCGGAAGAATCTTAATGAATTAATTTCAACTAGGTCAGTTGAATTGGCAAAGTATCTGTCTAAATTGTTTATTGCTCTAAATGATACTAAATAGATAATTATCTTGCCTAGTTCTTAGTAAGACCACCAACCATATGAGACAAGACACGAATTAAGTTTTATTTAGCATTTTTAATTGCACAGGAAGGAAAGGAAGCTGGTTGCTGCATGGTTCGACTCAACTTGTAGTTTTGAACATTCTGACTGATCTACGAAATAGATGGATTCGGGAAGACCTATAATGTTTGGTACAGAAATTACTATTATTAGATACACCCTTTCCATTGAATAGTTTCGAAATAGGATACAGTTTTATTATTAAGAGGCCTCTTTACATCTTGCCGACCGGCTTAATTGCAGACGTTCGGGCCCCAAGTTGGCAACGGAAAACCAATCATCGTATTGACTTACAGTTTTCGGTTAAATAATCACCAGTATTCAATACGTGCTCGTACGAAGAGCTTTGGTTCGTGTTATGTTTTCAACCCTTTCAAAATAATTGTCAAAAATCAACATGTTTTCACCTGTTTTTCATTGTTTTTACGATTTTTTCAGAGTAATTTAATGGAAAAATATGATTTTCAGGGAACGTAAAGGCACAGATATACTCATTGTTGTTTCATTGCAAAAAGAATTAGACTGATTGGTCGTACCGTTTACCCACCATGTGTTGGGAGTTGAAGGCCTGTATTGACGCTTTTCGTCCTGTTTTGACCGTTCCCTGCAGGTTTTACTCATGGGTTGTGGGATGTAAAGTAGCCTCTTAAGGTGCTATATTTAGTGTGCTTTGTGCTACTATTGGTGAATGTTGAATGATGTTCAGGCCTATACAAAAGAACAAAACCCTGTTTTTTTTTAATCTCAAAAGGAATAATCAATAGTTATGAATATTTTGTTTGTATGAACTTAATAGTTTGGTCACATTATCCACTAAACGTTGTCTTAATTTCAAGACTGAAAATCAATAATATTCAATTTTTGATGGTCTCATAATTTTTGTTACTATAATAATTGATAAAATGAATCTTCATAACTACGGTACCGGTACTCGATATAACTACATAATTTTGGGTAACGACAACGCTTGCTAACATTTGTCAAAACCAAGTTCCTTGTTTGTGGACGTCAAACACTAGTCACAAACTATTTACAAAATTTGCCTCTCTGTTTAATCTTGGGTTTTAAAATTATACTGTCGGACGATTTCCTTCTGTTGAATTGAAAGTTTTTAACCGAACGATAGGTCAATAATCCTCTACCAAGTGTGCAACGTATACTGAATAGATTTTGAAAACTTTCAGGCCAGTCTTTTATATTATATATAGGCCTATATATTATGTATAAAAAAGCACACAGAAATAAAAAACTCGATAAAAGAATATGTTCTCAAATTTTCGTGCAGATCAAAAGTTTTCTCGTCTTGAGCACTTGATAGAAAAATCACAATTTTCTCAAAGACGTAAAACAGTTATATCGTATGTTTCTCTCGCGCTATAATCTACCTCGACGAGCAAATAAATATAGGCTGCGTAGTATTTGATGTGTCGACGGTACCGAAATCCCACAACTACACATCATGGAACTAATACTAGGCTATACATTAGTGTGAGATACTAAGATAAATAAATATAATTCGAGGACTGGGGCGTACTTTGTATTCATTACGGCTTTTATACTTTTTTTTTTCACACACACAACAACGTTTTTGTTCGATGATGGTCAAACTTAACTATCCTCAATAATGCTGGTTCTTCTCTTCCAAGTCGGCTGTTTAGATTGAGAGATTAACAGAATTAGTCCATCCAATATGAACGTACTTCTTCTGACGTAAGCTAGTTTTGTCCTGCCCTATGGTTACATTCAACACAACTCTTCTGATGCATGGGAGTCGAATATATCACTGAGTCGTGTGGCCGAGTGGGTCATACATTGAACCGTCATTCAGAAGATCGGGGTTCGATTTCCGCCATGGTCGACCATCTTAACAGGGTTTTTTCGTGATTTCGCTCTGTCGGGCAGAGGGCTTTTGGGGGCGCTGAAGAGCGTATACACCGGATTAAAGTCGAGTCGGCCGTGTGACATGGGCTTCGCGTGTACTTTTCAATGGAATGTGGTTAGGGTTCAGGTTCAGGTAAGGTTGGACACCCAAACCCATGTTACACAACTGAGTCGACTTTATTCCGATATACGTTCTTCAGTGGCAATCGCAGGTATGCTGGTGACAGCCTAGGGGATTATTATGGTTTAGTTTAGTTTATATTGCACCTTTTGGACCTACATATTATGATACTCCTAGGTGATAGCGAAAATGGTAAAACTGATGATCATTCAAGTCGACAAAAATATTGAACTGTATATATATATATATCTTCAAACCAATTCAATCCAAATAAATCAATAGTATTGTTTTGCCAAGTAATTCTAATACGAGTTAAGAAATTACATCATCAATTTGGGATCACATTTACCCAAGGCCAAGAACACCAACAGTACCGTTCTTTCCGACTTGGACCTAGAATGGGGAAATTTTTTAGGTCTTTTGGTTTGTCCATTTGGGTTGTAGATTATGGAAAAATAATAGATATCATGGAGATCTCAACGGATAATAATATACCACTGCTGTCATTCTCATAGGCCCACTACGTGATTTACAATATTCATCATTTTGGACGCATTAAAAAATGGAAGTTAAATTCGAAAGAATGATTTACCAGCTCCTTGGTTAATGTACCATACTTCATACTGTTATTAATTTCTTTTCACATTCCTTGTTTTTGTGGGTAGTAAATTCCTCTAGATGAATAATTAAGCAAATAGCCTCATTAGAGGGGTAGAGTTAAAAGGTCAAAGGGCCAAAGACTATCGTGTAGCGAGTTCTCTGTGTTGTCTCCCTGTGAGGGAGAAGTTTGAACGTGAAGAGCCAGAGCCAATAGTCCAAGATATGTCAGCAGTCAAAACATTGAGGAATGTAATAGGATGAGTCAAATATGCAGGCAATCGATGCTCGTAGCAATCGTAGCAGAATACGTGTTTGTCAGTTCACACTCGATATTAGATTTAAAGCGCAGTTATGAAAATTGAAGGTTTTATTAATCACACCACTTTGAGCTAGGAAAAATCACAGAAGTAATTCGACCTATCTATTTCCGATGGACGATGGTATCAATTCGTGCTTTGGATAGATGAAATTAAAAATTGAATTCTGTTGGCAGACAGAATTATTATACTGTTGAAGCTCACTTTAATAATGAAATTTGAAACCCAAGTACTAAAATATGTTCTTATATACCAGCATGACACAGAGAAAGATTAATTGTGGCTTCGTCTTGAGATTTTTTGTGTGCTTCTTCTCTAGTCTTCAAACGTCAAGCTGAAAAATCAAATGACTTAGAAACTTGAAAAAAAAAATGGAAGAAAATAAAAAATATTTAAATATTTACTGCAAATAAATACAAATTTTACAAGTGTGAATATTTGCTGTCATATGATTTCTTCTGAAGACATTGTAATTAAAATAAAATCTGCACATCTTTTTGCAATGGAGTGCCCATGTTCATTGCACAGCCTTCTATATTGTTAGTGAATATGTCAGTGTTTTTTTTCAAGAATCCGGATGCCATTTAAAATGGCTTCATTGACCACCTTACGACCGTGACCACAAGTGTAAATCTACGGAATGTGCTAATTATTTAATATAAACCACCACTGCCAGTAACAGAATGAATCAAGATTGGAATAAAAGTTATTTTGCTTCCAAAACGGGGCACACAAATATGACAAGTCAATGGGTCTACTCAAAAGAAGAAATAAAAAAAGGCATAAAATGAAAAATAAAGAATAAGTAAATAAAGAAGGCAGATCTTATAGGCTGGAATTTTTCAATTTTATCAACTCAACTATATTATTCACAGATTTTAGTTCCACTTTTCACCAATGATATGGTAAGGTGGACCCAAATTATTGACATCAAGTGCTACTACTTTGTAGCAATCAAAACAGGGCTTACAAATCATGACAAATCAATAGGCATTCACAAAAGATTAGCTATTGTTGAAATAAAAAAGGTAGGTCATATTGGTTGGAATTTGTCAATTTTATTAATTCAATTATATAATATACTGATTTTAGTTTCACTTTTCACCAATGGCATGGCAGGTGGACCAAATAGTTAACATCAAGTGCTACTAATTTGTAGCGACCCAAAAATACATAAACTTGTCTAATAATATTCAACGACTCTTTATAAACTGAAAGCGATGGAAATGCTGTTAGGTGTATGAATCCTACAATGACAATAAGAAATTATGAATCTACTGCAACTGGAATGTTCAACAACACAAAGATATTCAAATACAGTTCTAATATTTATAGTCTACGTATTCATATTCTATGTCTAATTAAGTACCATACATTTGTTTCCAAGAATATAATAATAAATATGCTACAAAATTAAATTGTTTTGTTAAAAAAAAGCCTGTGTACAATTAATTATGTATCACTCACAGTCAACTGAACAAATAAGCTAAGCCCAGCCCAGCATAAGTGTTTCAACTTATATAACTTATATAAATATTTTTAAAGACATGCAGCGAGTATTCCGATATCTGACGGATTATAATTACACTGATAATTATTTCTTCTTGGTTTAAATACTGGGGCTTTACTGTCACAATGAAATTACGTATGTTTAATAATTATTATACACAGCAAACATTGAACACAAAACAATTAATGGTGTTCTTTCATTACAGTAAGACACGTTGTTTTTACAAACTGTGACATGAAATCTGTACTTCTTGATCTTTTATTTCACTAGCCAAACCACAATCCTAATACATGGGTTACTTTGGCCATCTTTGTATCTTGATACCGACACCAACTAGTATTGAAATTATTAAATAAAAGACAATAATTAACAAAAGTGGACAGCAACTATAATAATCTCGATGGAGGAAAGGCAAAATGTCAAAAGCTCAGGTGATGTATGGACATTTAATACATCCCAGTTTTGAGCTACCATATTCATTATTATTCAGGAATGGTACAAATATTTAAATAAAAAAAAAAACTCAATTCATTTGAGAATAAGTCATGGCCTTAAAATAAGTTCTTGCACACTATAATTCGAAGTTTATCTTCTTTCAGATAACTATACAATTGTGCAGAGATTCTAAATTCAGGAGAAATTACAAAGTTTGATAAATTTGACATTTATAGAAAATTGGAGAAGAAAGAAAAAAATCAGTGAATTGTTTCAATATAATTAAAATAATTCCATTGCTTCTGACATTTTCAAGTTTATAATAAATACAGTAGGCCTACTTGAAATGCATAATTTCTACAACTATAAGAAAAAATATATAGAGCTAACTGCTAACAACATTTTGCCTTTCCACTATCAATATCCTTTAGGATTAACTTGATTATATCTATCAGTTCTCACAACATCAATCATATTATAATAATTACATCATACAGCAGCAATTAATGTATATCACCATAGTAGAGTTCATCTCGTAAAATAAACTAGTATTATTTGCTATATATACACATTTTTCAAGTTTATTGTTTAAACTTTTCTTGTAAAAGATACACATGAAATACAAATACAACATCACATTAAAACTAGTATGCCATTTATATTGTTCCTTGCCCAATATGCTTTGCTTTTTGTTCATTTGGTAGTTTGGTATGTAGGCCTATACCTATTCAACGATATGTGCATTTAATGCGCGTAGAAAAGACTTCTGGCAGGTAGTCTTTTAGGTGATAAGTGCACGATAAAAATAATGCACTCGAAATATTGCACACGTCATACCTTGGTTATACAGTAGGCATATATCTCTTCTTAGCAATTCGTCGTTCATTCAATAAATTGTATGGGGAAAGTTTTATAGCAATTTACCACATAATAAATACGAAAATGTAAAACATAATAATTTTCAACAACATTAAAGTAAAACTAAAAACTGAAAAATAAATGCATATGATTTTGGAATTATGTTTTTTGAATACTGCATTGTATTTCATCACTAGAATGTAACCTCTTCTAGTATCGTATTTTTTAAACTGTTTTTTTTTTGGGGAAAATTATAGCGATCTAACAGGCTTTGCTAGAGTGACATTATAGATTGAAAATGAATGCTAATGAGGAAAAATCCTTTAATAAGGCAGTATAAAATTTATTAAAAATATCCTCACATTGATCATAATAAATGCTTCTTTGGATCAATGAAGTAGGCCAATGCTCTACACATATCTTATAACTAGGAAAACGCAGCATAAGAATTGAAAGATAAGCGATATAGATAGGCCTATGTACGTGAAATGTAATGGAAAGCTATACACAAACCTTGATTACGGAACCATAAGGTAACGGCTTTCCTGTCATACTTTTTACTCATTTATTGAAATCGTTCAACGATCAAATTGGTTCCATCTTTTGATCTTCGTAATAGCTTTTTAATTGATCTAAAAAAAACTACATTACAATTATTATTTTCAGAGCCGCTGATTTGATACTGTATGTATCATTCTTGTTTGAATTCCGTGAAAATTTAAATTACCCATACTTCGATTTTTTTCCTTCAACTTTTCGAATGGTTCTTCCCAAAAGTGCCTGGTGCAACCGATTGAAACTCAAAGCAATATGGTTTGAGTTAGATGATGCCAAGTTAAAAAAAGTACTTCCGTTCGACCTGTACAGCGCGATCGAAAAAAAAATCATTTTCACAAGTACCGGTACCAGTATGGTAAAATTGAGTCTTGACTTTGCTCATCCAATAATTTCAAGAGAGTAGGCCCAATAAAAGAGTATCAATTTTTACCTATTGTTCACGTAACTTTCAAAATATATAGACCATAAATGTAACGATATAGGCCTACTCATAATGATTTTTTTATGAATAATCACTTTCGATGTGTACACCCTTATATTCCACAAATCACACTGAATACTGCTTCCAGATGATTGGTATCACCTGGCACATCAGCATGCCTGATCATTGGTACAAGTTGCATAATTATGAATACGGCTTTCTTGATCTAGAGGAATATCTGTCCATCGAAGGGAAGCAAGCGAGGCAAACTGGCAATTAGAACAAATGAGTTCCTATACCTTCACGCTTTCCCAATGTCACAAGAGCAAAACCTTATTAGTTGAGGCCTATTTATATGTGCATGATACAGATATGGTGAATGTTCTTGACAACTTGTATACAGAGATTTATGGGCAACGTAACGTCACAAACATCACACAAATATCCCATCTAACCAACATCATAACACCAACTATCACTCAACTACAGTAAATTCAGGAGGAAACAGGATATTAAATTATTCGTTACAGACAAACAACCTGTTAAGAGTTTTGAGGATGAAAAGAAGTACGAATATAAAAGCCTAATGTTAAAACAAAAATAATCACTAAAACCTAATACAACAACTAGTCTGAACCAATACAGAAGATCAGAGATTAAGCAATGTCAACGAGTAAGGAGGTTTGTTAAAGTACTGTGTCTATCTACGAACAGCGATGTCCACCTGAAGGCACATAGAGCTGCCATATCGCGCGGCTCACTGTTCTCGACGTGTCACAACGACTGTGTCACGTCCGTAAAACGCCGTCAAACTTCGGGACTGGACGTTTCGCTGTTGAGATGTAATTGCAAGTCTCCTAGCTCGTCGTGTTCTTCACTCTCTGTATCAACTGACGTGGATCGTGATGCGGGAACACGTTCAGACGTAGAACCACTTGTCCAACGCTGCTTCCAACTTTCTAGCCTCATGTTCTGAAAGATAATGTAAGTAAACATATAACTTTGACAGAAACAAAACAATGACGACTATGGCCTGCAATCCAAGATGAATACTGAAAATAAAAATATATATTCATTTTTGTGTCAAAGCAAAGCCAATGGGTTATCTTGGACCCAAAATATAGTTACAATTTCGTAGACAATTAGCTTGGCTACTCAATTTACAAAAATATTCCAATATCACTACTCAGAAATAGATTTTTATCCAACTAGTACTAGAATTTCAAGTAATTATAACTAGAATGAGCATTGCACAGTGACTGACTCATTTCATCTCATCACAACTACATTTTTGGTTTATTCGTAGACCTCCATAGAGTGAAATGATCAACTTGGATCGTGCCTTTTGCTTACACATATCGACATATACACAGACCAAATTCATGTATGTGTAATGTGTATGTGTAGGCCTATGTGTTCAGGTGTGGAAGTCCACATAATATGACACACCGTATATCGAATGGTGATCAAAAACAATCGGCCCCTGCACCACGTAATCAAAATAAGACGTTGAAAACACATATTTCATAAGATCTGATGATTTTTAAAAATCATATTTTCACTGGGTTTGACAAAAACTAGAGACCACTTTAGACGTTCACAAAGTTGCTAGCAATTAATTGAGACTCCGCTACATCGCATCAAAAATTGCTCATGCCTTCAAATGACTAAATGAGTGTTACAATACTGTGGTCAATTATTGCTATTGCTATAAAGAAACCTTAATTGTCTAATAGACCCTTATGGTTCTAAATTTTCAACTCATTCAGTTTTTGAAGTAACAAGCGTGTTCAACAACTGCGTCCTCAACCAGTCAACCGATAAATATAGTTATGGTATTTGTCGAGGTAACCGACGGTCAAGTTCCCTCAGATCTAATATGAGTAATGATGCAACAAAAGGACAACGCAGGTAACTACGCAACTTAACTCAATGCTGTACTAAACTTAACTGCCACGTACAAACAATGATGTTAAAAATAACAATGATACAAATTTATCTGTTGAATTGCCCAAATATTAATTTCAAATATTAATTAATTCATAATATTTGATAGCACCATGCATTGCAATTTGCAAGTATTCATTACATACTACTCATTCCTCCAAATCACACGTATTTACAAAAACACAATAATAATTCAACTAACATGGTTACTGAGAATAATTTCAATAACCGTTCAACCTTTTAAAAGTAAAACACAAAAGCTACATACTCAATGAAAATATACAATTTTTGTACAATATAATTTATTCCCAACTGTAATATAACTACAACCACAACCACAACAATAATAAAATGTTATCAAGTTAAATTGCTCGAACAGAAAATTCTAATTGGCAATCATTTGATGATAAGCTTCATGCAGCACATGTTGAAAAAGTAAAATATATTAGTAATGCCTGCTAGTATCAAACGTTGGAGGCTTAATGCAAGCAAATACTAAGCATTTCTCTGGACTTACTCTAGCCATTTCCACGGCTCAACATCTGGAGTTGAGGGCGTCATGGGAAACTAGAGAGACGGTCAGTTGTTAGTAAAATTGTATGAAGGTCAATATTATTAGCAGTTAACAGGAGAAGGGCTATGAGAAAGATGAAGAAATACTAAATTAAAATATATTTGGTAAAGGTATGAAGGCTCGTAATGTGTAACCAAGATTAATTTGTTATTATTTTATATTAGCAACAAAATGGCTCTACTTCATATAGCCTTAGTTGAGAAACAATGATTGTACATCAAGATTTTGATGTTTAGGCCTATAATAAAAGAGGAAGAAGAAAGCTCATATGGGGTTTGCGGCTTGCTACAAATACGCTGATGAGTAAGAATAAAGAATATAGACTATAGAATATAGAATATGTCAGTTTATAGAACAAGGTTAGGTAGGTAGAGCAGTTGATAGACCGAACCTCGCCTTTTTAATGTTTTCATTAAATAAAGACAATATGCGTATTTATACGCATAACATTGTCCTATGATACATCTTGTGTTGTTATGTAATATGTAGATTAGAGCTATTCACTATCTTCATTCATTATTATTTCACACAAAAATCTAGATTTAAGCGAGATTCAACATGACTTTTCTTGAGCACTCTAGCAGGGTGAACGACTAATTAAGTAGCAAACTGAAGCAAGAAAGTTGATACCTTGTTCTTAAGCGCTTCTGCATGGGAACCCCTATCCTAAATTCAAACAAATATTCATATGTCCCCCTTTTAGCATAATATTCTACAATACATTTTACAATAGCATAATATTGTAGCAGTACAGCCTAAATAAACTACAGGATTTAATTTTTATCGATAGTACAATAATAAATATGTACAATAGGCCTAACATCAGTGGCGGTTTGTGTGTAGGTACTGCAGAATGGCAGCACTCTCTACGGATTTCCGAATTCATGCTATTTTCTAATCAATTTATCTTGAATGAATAATTTCTTTCATGTCGAATATTTTTTTTTCCCAGCAATTAATGTTGAGAAAATACAGCTTTATAAAAAAAGTATCAACAAAATTAACGTAATTATCATTGTTGAATGCCTGCGGCTTCAAATGCATCATATAATCTACACGCCGCTGAACGCCTGCAGGCGAGCCGAATGCAACCTGTCATAGACGTTTCGGAGCTGCGTCCATTAGTTACACATGGCTGGCCGAAGGATATTGGTAAAGAGGGCAGGCGGTGAGGGGGGGGGAGTCGACGTTAGCCTTGTCAGCTGATGTGCTGTACAAGGTGTCACACGCTAGCTTGAACTTGTTAAACCACTGCGAGACACCGTGCACTCCTTGCTCTCGTGAAGTTCTCTCACTACTGATGGCTGGGTGTTTCAAGACGATTGACAAGCTTATTAATAATTGGGATAGTTCCGTACTGAGCTTTCGGTGGGTGGCATTCCGTAGTATCACGCTGAGAAATCATGGCAGAGTTATATAGACCCACTAATCATGTAAATCAATTGAATTACGGTAGGGGGCTACATTAGATGTCGGTAAATTCTCTTTCTTAAATAGGACAGGTAGGGACTGGAATGGGCTTAGTAGAAATGTTTTTGAAGGGGATGAAATCAGGTTAAAGTTATTCCGTCAGAGGGTTAAGGAGATGGTGGGATAGGGGTACTTAGGGAACTTGCCACCGCGCATTTATGTGCATTTGCAAGAGTTAAATAATAATAATAATAATAATAGAACTTTGATTTTATAAAAACTCTGTTTTTAAATTATACTTTCTGAATGAATACATCGAATTACTTGCGTTATGGCAACATTGAATTCAAGATATATTTTTTCAATAAATCGACACAGACAAGGTTAACAGATTTTTATTGAGTTATGAAAAAAATGAATGTTGAGATCTGTATGTGGATGTTAAATGACGAAATTGCGTCGGGGCTACTTGCGAGGCTCATTGACACTCATTGTTCTGTGGCTTCGTACCTTTGTATATAATTTGTTTTATTAACTGCAGTACTCGCCATTTGTCAAAGTCACCAGTCGAAACTGTCTAACGTACCGCTATGACACGGTGTTTTCTCTTTTTCAAAACAATCTTATATTATTGCCATTTTGACGTACACCACTAGTACCGATACAGTAGGCCCACTGATGACAAATTTAAATAATCAACGTGGATATCTAGTTCAGAAGGTCTACTATTAATTGAATGAGTAATTATCTCAACATAGCAAAAAACAATATACTGTACAATGAATTGATAATATAATTGTGGTGATAAACGGGATTTTAATAATAATCGTGCTTTTAATGACTCCAACAACAGCAGGGTTATTGGGGGTACGGGGTCCTAAACTAATAAAATGTTGAGCGAAAAGTCACATAGAGTTTAAAAACTGCTGTTTAACCAAGACTGTTATTAATATTATCCTTCATATTGTTCTATTGTATGAACATATCATAGTTACATAAAATGGAAGGATAGCTGACATATTCTGATTTGTATTACCAACAACAACAAGTAATCCTGAGTTTGTAAGTAGGATACAGTAGTTAGTACGGTGACCAATCAAATTAGTTCATCAGACTTGGTGTGTGTACAGGAAAATAGCCTGAGGTTGAATACATGAATTGGGTGAAAGGGAAAGAAAGAACAGCAGATGACCAAGATTTATGAGTAGAGAAAGACCTACTCATAGTGGAGAGCCCGTTGATAGAACACAGAGATGAAAAGTACACACGGGATTCTGATGTTTTGGCTATTGCTTTGGTCACAGTAGAGTAGAGAGTCTACTGTGACCAAGGCAATAGCCGAAACATCAGAATCTTGTGTGCACTTTTCATCTCTGTGTTCTATCTACGGGCTCTCCATTATGAGTAGGTCTTTCTCTTACTATAAATATCGGTCAGCTGCTATTCTTTCTTTCCCTTTCACCCAATTCGTAAATTCATCAGTTGAAAACTCAAAGACATGTAGTGTACGGTAATGATCATGTTCAGAATTCTGAACTATAGTTGAACTAGTTCAGAACTAACATTATATGGAAGTTGGGTTAGTGTGCACAGTTGTTATTTACAAAATAAAACTACTAATAGCTTCACATAAAAGAAGCATGTTTGAAATTGTGCAAAAAGAAGCGTGAGGATTAATAAGTAAAGAATCGGATACCAGACGCTAATATTCTTTTCAACACTAAACTGTTTTCAACCCAACAATTAAAAATTAATACATACGTCAGCTTTGAGTTCTGCAACTTTATCCTGAAGCTCTCGAACTTTATCACCGTCATCCGAATTACTTCGAATTTCTCCTTCGGTCACCATCTCTTCATTCTGTACATATAATACAACGTATAATAATTATTACAGTATTTAAAAAATGGCCCAAACATTTTGATGCCAATATACATTATTTTAGTAGCATATTTATGTGATTCATGTTAAGCTACTTGTGTACGTCTTCATGGAATAAAATGAAACATGGGCTTGGTATCAAATATTGATGTCATCAAACATAGCCTATGAAAATTACCACATAAAATATTCACTAGTGCATGTTTTCATTTTGTAGTGGGTTGACTCTAAAGACATTAGAAGTGACAACTATAGGTAGGCGTAGCTTATTATTCCGCCTTTTAGCTGTACATCATTTGTGGTAATTTAGAGATATTCTGATTGGATATATTGCACTTAAACAGTTAAAACAGCCCTATTGGCTGGATGTTATGTTTTGTGACGACAAAGGAATCGAAAATGGTTCATTGAGAATAAATTCAGTCACCATCACCAAAATTGTTATGACTACTTTAAGGTCACCAAGGCAATAGCCGAAACAAAAGTAATTTGTAAGAGTCTGGTGTATTTTTAAAATCATCTGTGGTCTATCAACAGGCTCTCTACTATGAGTATTTCTATAAAGTACTTATAAACCTTGGTAAGCTGTTGTTATACAATAAAAAATGGAAGCAATAATACCTTCAGCAACAACACGGAGATCTTCTGATTGAGAACGGCCACTGCCTGGTTGTGCTCTGCGTCACGGATCCTTGCCATCATCATTTCATCTTTCATCTGAAATAATAAGAACAAATACTATGTCACTAAAAGTTGACTTTGGCAAAGAATTCCACAGTAAAAAATATTTTGTTATGTATTTTGCTTATGCGACATACTTCACTAGTGTCCTAATGCAAAATGTTTGAGCTTGTGAAATACATATATTACTGTACTTATCAATCGTGAATGAATTTGTATGAAATGAAAATGTGAAAGAAGTAGGCCTACTATACTGTGAAGTTATGAATCTTCATACTAACACCAACACTTACTAGTGTAATGACAGGTTGAATATTCGAAAGGGACCCAGAGCATTGAGTATTATTATTATTATTATTATTATTATTATTATTATTAACCAGTGGCGGCCCGACAATACAAATTCGGGTCCATGGCCCCGCGCCCGAAAGGGGTGGGTGGGTGTCTGGTAAGCTGGGTCCCAGAGGGACCTACCTGACCAGACATTATTTGATGAGTTTCAACATAGATCGTCATACTGAATTAAAAGATGTGTTACCATTATGCCCATGTATGTCGTATGTCTACATATTTCAGCTGAAAACAAATGCGAATGTATGCAGTTATATGGACGTAGACTTCAAAAGGTACACATGCAATGTGTAGGAAATTCATTTTATCTTCTCATAATTATGATTTTGAACGTGTTGAGGTGGATGTCTAGTTTTTCCATATTTTGTGGACGTTGTTGAGGGAAAGGATGAGGAAGGGTTGCAAAAGGAAGAAGGAAATCAAAATGGCGAAAAACTTTTTCTGTTTTGTTTCTGAGTAGTCGACAATTTCTCACGAATATGCTTATAAACTCAAACACATGGCCATTCGCTAAGGTTATATGAGAAGTGGGATTTGTTAATCACTCCTTCCATCGAATTTGGAGAGGTAAGAACTAAGAGGAAAGCAATGCTTCTGCATACCCCATGAAACAATGGGACTACATCTTTGAAAATGTGCTGAGAAAAAATTATTGAAATATTATAATCTCAAAATACTCTCCTGCAGGGCGATTCCATTTTAATTGAGTGGTTGTCACGTAAAAGTTCGAAATATCTCACAAACAAAAAGTTACATATTCAAAATGACTTCAAAGAACAACTCAAATACAATGTTGAAGGTTAATAATATCTCACGAACAGAAAATCACTGTTTAAAAATTACTCCAGAGAACACTCCAAATACATCATTTTGGGGAAAAATTCCATGCGGGGCTCCTTCTATTCAGGGTGGGTAATTATCAAGTGAGGGCTTGAAATATCTCACAAACAAAAAATTATATTTTTAAAAAGACTTCAAAGATCACAACCACTTAAAATACCATACCTATGAAAAAAATCCCTGCGGGGCTCCATCAGGAATAGGTGAAGAATAGGCTAAGCTGTATATAGTATACCCTGAATACGTAACAAAATCCTTCTCCAGAATATGTTGAAAGTGCAAAAAATATAATATTTTCTGAAAAATGTCTCTGCGGGGATGTTGTATCTCTAACCCCCTCATTCGTGTTTTCTGCAATTATTGCATTTGTCCAATTATCTATTTAGATTTCTCACTTACAAGCCCCAATACGGAAATCCCAACGATATCCTTGTGTTTCTGTAGAGCACTGATAATGTATTGTCAGTTACTCAATTAAATACAACAGAGACAAATTTACCGTATTTAAAACCGTGGCCATAGTCGGTAGCCCGAACTCAGGTGGTTCAATCGCGGATATAAAGGTGTGCGATAGGGGCAATTTCCCCTCCACCCTCATGAATTAGTAGTGACAAAAACAGGAGAAAGGAAGAAAGAAAATGGGAAGAGAGAAGGAAGGAAATAAATATCTCTCAAGATTGTTTATGCCACGATTTCGTATTTTACATAATTGCATTGAGCATTCTAGGCCGCCGTTCTGTTTCAAAATGTCAGATCTAGTAGGCCCAGGTAGTTTAGTTAGCAGAATCAACGAACAACACTGCCGTCCTTTTTTCAGGTTGTGAATGTATCATGAGTTCTGTAAATAACGATGATAATAACGACGAGGGTCGTTTGTAAGGGGGGGCGAAGAGGGATGCTGTCCGGTGGCCAAATTTGAGAGGTGCTATCGGGACCTATTTGTGACTTTCTTTCAGTGCGTATCCTGTGAATTTTATATCATTCTATTCACATCACTGAATGTAATTAAATGTTCTCATTCAAATGCCATAGTTATTGAATGGCAGATTTATTCAGAGTTTAATTTGCTTGGAACAGTCATTAAGTCTTTTTACCACAGTAAAGAATCCATGTATTCCAGAAATTTCGTATAAAATCCGAAACCCGGAGAATCGTATTGAAAATAGGGAATTTTCAAAAATGTCCCTGCGGGGCATGGCTCCCCCCTTGCATTCACCTTTTATATGCTCACTCAGTTTTAGGGGCGCACAATTGAGTGCTTGCCTGGGGCGCTGAAATGACACGAAACGACCCTGCAGCTACAAATATTGATTCTGCCACTATTTTGAATTCAATAGGTAAAATGATTTCGGCATCTGAAACACGCTAAACAGTATTGAAAATGGGTGTGATTTCAAAAAATTCCCTGCGGGGCCGTAAGGGGGCCTTCCCCCCTTATTCCCCGCGGGTCGTCGGCTTCGCGATCCTGATCTCATATGGCATTTTCTTCTATACAAACTGAAATCGCCCCCCCCCCCCCATGAATATTTACTCGATCCACCCCTGCAGTGGGTGGGTGGTGGTGTCTTACTTATCTGGCCCCGCCTGCTTGAGCCACTTCGGGCCGCCACTGTTATTAACTCTTGCAGTTGCACATAAATGCGCGGTGGCAAGTTCCCTATCAATCCTATCCTATCATATATACTATATAGTGCCCAGACTTGAATGCTTGAGCCTAGATGCGTATGCTGGCAGTGTTAAATTTACTACGTAATTACACACAGTATCTTTTTCTGGAAAGTGGCTGAACATAATTATTTTTAAATTGGTTTACATACCAGTGCCACTAAGACTTTGACTTGACTTGTATTACAAGATTTTTTCTTTTAAATATCTATACAGTATGTTTTATTTTATTATTCTAAATTTCACCCAAATTTTGACTCACTTTGACATAATTGATATTTCAGAAAAAAATTGGCTCACCAAAATTCTGCTGTGACAGTTCATATCAGTTACAGAAAAATCTTTAATTCATTCTAATAGTTTTTGTCCAGTAGTTAGTAGTAGTTACTGTGGAAAAGGAACATTACATGAGTACAAAATAAACCAGTATTGAGATATCGTAGATTGAAAGTTATTTGTTTATGAAAATAAAAATAATTCCCATTTGACACATGCAAATTACAATAATATTGACCTTCTAAGCACACTTCAAAGAAAAAAGATAATTATAAATACAAAAATGTACAGAACTGTCAAATTCTCAAGTCTCAATTCTTACTTACTTTTGACTCGAGATCCGTATACCGATGCTGTTGCTCCCTGAACTTGGCAAACTGATCCTTCTCTTTATTGCCAGCCACCTCGATCTCGTCTCTCAGCTTCTTATTCTCCTCGTCCTGTCTCCGTAGCTGGTTGGTGCCGACTTGCACTTGAGTCTCGAGCTCCATAACTTTGAGCCGGAGCTCCTTCAGTTCGGCGACGACCTCCATCTCTCTCAGTCGAGTGGTCATGAGATCTTCTTCTAGTCGCTGAGTCTCGTTACCTCGGTTCTCCCAGAAGAGCAGCTTCTTGGGTGTACTGTCGGGTGCTGGAGTTGCTTCGACACGATGTTCCTGAAACATGCAAGCCACATGTTGTTAGGGCAAGTATCTCCTTAAGTAAGCCAACATATGATCATCTTTATGGCTATTATAGATTAATTTAATGAACATACATAGATTGAACATCAGGGATTAAAATATTGTTCACCAATTATGTATGAAGTTGAGGCATACTCTATCTCACACTCGACAGTATAATTGCTCCTAAATACAGAAAGTTTTGGTAAGCCTCAAAAAATGTCTTTATCCAAATCTAAGCAGCTTCTATTGGGAAATGAAGTTCCAAGTGATACAGATACATGATCCAGTGATTGTTGCTTGTATTGACGGAACCAAAGATATTTATTTTAGTACTGTTGTATACTATTATTTTCATGACTGTACAGAACTCGACCATTTTTTACGTACAAAGAAAACAAACATACTAAATTACCCAGGTTAACATATCACTGCCAGTATGTAGCTAACAAATGTTGACTTTTACCTGGAGATGTTTTTGCCACTTGGCACTGATTTCGCCTACTCTTTGGCGCAGATCTTTAATTGAAAGGTTTGCTTCAGCTTCTCGTAATTTGACAGCAATCAATTCTTCTTGAAGGTGGGCAACAGAATTGTCAGGAGTTGATTCACGTAACGTCTTCTTGTCCTGGAAAATACACGAGTTATCACAAAATTTCGTCTACATTCAACAGATTTTGTACAACTGATTTACTTGGTCTGAAGTAGGCCTACAACAGTAAAATTGTTACTGTATAAACAAGTTGCATAGACGAAATATTTATGTCACCATTTTATTTAGAATAATCAGCAACTAAACAAAAACATAAGTTTGTATTGTATGTATTTATTTGAACGATATTTGATTAATATAATAAATTATGATATGGTATGATATAATAATAACTATACAATGATTGTTCAACATAGTCTCATTGTTCAACAATGATTGTTCAACGTTTCGGGATGAAAAGTGATTGTTTGGCAAATTATTAAAGAAATATGTCATCTTTTGGTTTACATTTGTTATGCTTTTGCAAAGTGCAACAGTGCTTTCTCGGCTGACTGCGCTAGCCGCCAGCGCCTTGCTCATAAAGTTGATGAACATGTATTACGTAACACGTTGAAATTGAAAAGAAATTAATACTACTGTCGATAGCTTACCTCTTCTAGTTCTTGTATTCTTGATCGTAAATCTCGTATCAAGGCATCGTTTTCAGCTTCTCTTAGTCGAACTTTGACTAATTCCTGTTGAAGACACTCAATCATTTCCTCTCTTTGGCTCAACAGTTCTCTTTTCATTGAAACTTCCTCTAGTGATGATTGGCGAGAGTTGCTCTGAAATAAATCAGATCAATTTCAATTTAAAGATGATGAACAAATAAATAGTAAGTTCATTTATTTTCAATTGGTGAGGTTGTTCTTATCATAGACCCAATTTAGGATATTACATCATTAGGACTCTAAATCTTGAATGAGTCACATTAAAATTTAGATTAGAATAGAATGTATTTATTTTTTCCATGTATTTGTTGATAGCAAGTCAAAGAAGGGCACAGTTTGATCAATTGGTTGCTCTTCCACTAACCGTATACATCAAGTGTGAGTATGTTTTAGAATGATAATTAGATGCGCAATAGGAAAGACTCTATACTACTCTTATGGAGCGATGTGGTAATCCAGATTGTCGTAAAAGTTGAAACCATGTTTTTTCACCATCATCGTACAATTTTCCGCACCTTACATTAATAAAATTAGCAATGAAGACTGAAGAGTGATACCCAACAAATTGATACATGACTTCTTAGTAAACAATAATGAAAAAAACAAACATCACTGAGTAGGCCTAATGACAAATTATTATTGGGCAAAATATTTGCTGATATTTTGTTTAGAAGTCCAAGGTCCAAATCTCAGCAAAGGGATCCCCAACGAGGCGAGAAGTGGGGGTGGGGAACTTGGTAGGGAAAAAAGCTCTGACGTCGGACTCATCTCTCCTTGACATGGACTCTATATATCTTTTATATCTTAGGCCTATACTTTTTACAACAATGATTGATTTCAAAGTTAGACAAAGGAACGACAATTTAGATTATGGCGTTAAATTAGAGGTAATCCAAGTATGGGGCCTGGTCTATTTTCCTTGTGGCTTGTTTTAAATAATAATAATATTATTATTATTATCATTATTATTATAAAAAATGGAATAACAAATTGAAGTAACTGTAAAAAAGTATCCTAGCTTTCCAAAAACTATAATCTCAAGATTGTTGTTCACAGCCCAAAGCTTACAATGTTTTTCAATGTTCAAATGTACTGTTTAGTCAAATCACATAAATACAATTGTAATTACTGAAACATCTGGTTATTTAGAAATTATAATTACGGAGTAATCATTTAATGATCCATAATCACCTGAAACCTGAACAAAGATCAAATTTGATTTTTCTTACACAGTTTGCACTCTGATCAGTCATCCATATCTTACTTTCTCGTATCGGCAAATACAACTTTAGCGGCAACACTATAATCAACCCTGCAATTGAAAATAACATGTTAACAATTATTATTTTCAATTTTTCAATTACCGATTCTTCCATAACCAATGAGATATTTCTTATTTCTTCATGGGCTATCTCAAGTTGATGAGTCGTTTCCAGATATGTGTGTCTCAGAGCTGCCAACTCTCGCTGTACAACGAACGTAGTCTCCTCTTCCTCGGCCCGAGACACTTGACCGCGAACAAGCCTGTCGGCCAGTTCGCTAGACTCGGCTTCTAATAGCTCCACTCGGTGTCGCAGTAGCCGATTCTCCGTTCGAAGGCGCTGTGGAAAAGGACATTCAAGGTAAGCTGGTGCATTAAGCCGAGTGCAATGAGCGAACGTTTTCTGTTTACACAGTAAATGAATCAGTTTTGTTGGAACTGGCCTATGATGTAAGCATTAACAGACTTGATGACTAGACAGGATATTATTGCAATTGCATGACTTTAGATACAGCCAGGAGAACATGCAAAATCGATTACAAATCCTTTTCATGACTCAAGGGTTCGGAATATATGACTTTGATACTGCATGTTTTGCTTATTTTGGCACTTTTTCTTTGATAGTGCTTATTTTGGCATTAATACTGCATATTTTGCTTATTTTGTCATATTAGGCTTGCATGTTTTGCTTATTTTGGAGGTATTGTGTGTATCATCATTTTAACGCAAGGCAAAAAGTAGTACCGGTTCACCGATGTAAAGTGACGTTTGACGTATTATGGTATCAATAAAACTTAAAAAAAAGTGTGCATAATTATTATTCCCCAAACTTGCCAATTCTAAGTGCATGTATATTCTATAAGATTGTAAGTCTTTCAATATTGATTATTTCATTGTGCTATTTTGCTTATTTTGCAATTTGATACCGCTAATAGCGCTTATTTGGCAATTTGATACTGCATATTTTGCTTATTTTGGCACTTCAATACTGCTTATAGTGCTTATTTTAGCATTTCATATTTCTTATTTGAAGGTTAGATACTGCATTACTATCCTGTCTCTATTGATGACTGTCACGAAATTTATCATGTTAATCCTTGGGTGAATATTGGGGTGGTAAGATTGTTGTTGTGTTGCCCCAAGCAAGCGATCCTATCTTCCACCCATAGCCATAATTGGAGAACAAGGATTTTATAGCAAGTGTTGATGAAAAAAAAGTTCATCCTCTTTATTCATTATTGTTATTCATGTTTCATTTAATATATTTATTTGAGTGAGGTGAACGCTTAAAATAGTACTACAGGCAGAGTTACACCAACAATTAGATTTGAAGAATGGTAATTGTTGAATAGTAAGCAGTAAGCACATGTGCACTTCGTTTGCACCACACTCATTAGTTATTACAACTAATCAAAATATGTGACCTTTGTCCGGAAATGAAGCCTAATATTAAATCAATAAGTATGAGTGATGCCTTCGGGTACCCGGGTCGGGTAGGGGTATTATTCTTCTACCCGGGTACTCACAATGTGGAAAATGACATGTATAAATCGCGCGAACAAGAGACGCTTTGAAAAGCTTAATGCTTATTTCTGACGCGCTTCCACTTCACCTCCCAGATCTGATTGATCTCATGAGTTATGAATTCGCTACGAATATACCTTGGTTGTCATGCCAAAATACACCAAGTCTAAATAGTTGTAAGCAACCCTTTACTGAGAATCGTCATATAGGCCTACTTCATGAAAGACGATTTACACCATTGTTGGGGGATGAACACATTCGACCGTTAGAACTAATTAATGGAGCAGGTAGTCAATCAAAATATATTTTATTATCACTTACACGTAACTCAACCATTTCCTCCTGCTCTTTGGTCTTCATGACTGTATACTCTTTCTCCAGCTTCTTTAATCGTTTCGTGTTGAACTTAATATTATACGCTAGATTCATGAGATTATCCGGGTCAGCTTCTGCTAGAGGGGGCAAGTCTTTCTGGAAGAACTGATAATAAATTACATGATTAGTATGCGAGTTGGTTTCTACACAATCATATTTTACAATCAATTACTTCAGTAATTTATATAATATTACAAGCCTTACATAGGCAGGCCTAATGAATGTTGCAAAACAAGTGTAAATTTTAGTTACAAGAGATTAAATGAATTCCAGATGATATGAAAATGAATCAATACATTCCATCAAGGTTCAAGTAAATCATGAAATCAAAAAATCTTTCAATTTTGATCAGATGTTTCACTCTCTATTTTGTCGTTTCGTTTTGGAAATTCTTTAGTTTCTATAGATATCTTTTGTTATCAGAGACACAAGTTTCACTGCTGAATTGCATACAGCGTACTGGAATTTTCATGCTCACTACGTAATAATACATATAGGGCTATTTACACATAATCTTGAGTGAGAATTGTTCATTTACTTGATTACCAGTAAACAATGGTTTGGCAGTTAATATTGACCATTTTCTCATCACCTACATTACGATTTACGATTATAGCTATGATTAGTGATGACATAAATGCTCAAGGATGTTAGTGAGCTCTCTGAAACAGCGTACTGCACACTACAAAGATTAAAAACCATATCAGAACGAAGCTAGAAAAGTTCTAAGGGTACACTTACAATGTAATGCATGTAAAGCTAATGCGAGAAAAGTTTGTCTTCCGTGCTCTATTCATAATAGCCCAATGCTAAGACTATAAAAAAAGAAAAACATGGTCGGTACCAAGGTCCAATTATTTGTCAATGTCTCTCTAAAATGTAAGCCATTACACTTTTTCAACCCTTGCCATTGGACTTTTGTAAGCCACGCCCCTGCACTTATGTGTTATGGTGACTGTATAGTTATGTTTAATTTATAAATAAATGAATAAGAATCAGTCAATCGGAAACTTTGTATTCAAAACAAAAGGCGGCAAATGAGAATTAACCTGAGCTATCTGGATTCAACTGCTTTAATGATTAAGGGTGCAGCAGTAAAGATAATGACATTGCATTTTAAATGGCTGATGTTTACTGTATACATATAGTGAATCGAAAGTTTGAAATTTTGTAAGAGTTTGAATTCATTGCCATTAGCATTGAGACTGGTTTATTAGCCTGGCTAGAACACTTACTTTAAGCATGCCTTCCATGTCGAGGCAAAGTAGTTCACTTTTACCCAACGTGAGGAGAGCGAGAGCAACTTTGAAGATAACTTCCATACCCTCGGAGAGAAATACATCCATTATTCTGGAAACAGTCATTGAGACATATGAATAAATGAGCAAAATAGGTCATATTTATTTAGATTTCTCATCTTCAAGGAACATTGAATCGGTGAGGCAGTGGTTCCTGACCTATGGGCCGCGCTCAAAACAAGGACGCGGACATATTTGCATGGGGTCGCGAATTCTTTTGAAACTTGTTGTTGAACTTACAATATATAATTATATTTTATATCAATACTTAGATATTGAAGCTATCGGTATACTTTGGGAAATGGAAGATGGGCGGTAAATCGTTTTTGGGGGGTCGCCAAAACGTTTGCTCTCTTGGAAAGGGGTCGTGATCACAAAGTAGGAACCACTGGCGTGAAGAAATATAGGTCTTAAATATTGTTCATCTTAAGAAGGGAACCTAGTTCCGAAGAAAGTCGTTTTCCACCGCCTCTCTCATCTGCCTGACTTGGTTAGCTCTACTTTAATTGACATCCAACTAAAGTTTTATAACGCAAGAACAAAAAGGGTTAGCTAAAACGTACGCCACAACATTATAAATTTATACAATTATCTATAAAATACACATAGTACTTGTATCTATCAAAATCTTGTTTATGGGTCACTCATATGTATTATAAAATTACCATGACTTCATTCATTCAAATAATTTGAGTCAATTCAAGTCAAGATATAAGTGCTGATTGATAATTAAAAAAGTGATTTTGAGATATCTGGGGTTCAGGTCATTTTGAAGTTCTCATAGGTCCAAAGTGGTGATTGACAAGTTTTTGTAAAGCGATACAATGGACTAGTTGGCACGACATCTGGTAAGTTTGGTTTCCTTTTTGTGATGAATTTTAGTTTTGGCTTTATACTTTTCTGAAGTTTATTAGATGAGCGTAGCGAAGACTTCCATTTCACATACCGAAAAAATGGGCTTCGTTTTTTTTTTTTTTTGTAATTTTGTGCGCGGCATACAGGTCAGGAAAAAATACATATCGACTTGAAACTTTTTCTACATATTTTTGTCATACCAGAGAAGGTCGGGATTGTTTTTCAGAAAAATCATTCGGAAGGTTTTTCTGGAAAAAAATTCGGAAAGATTGAGAAATTCTCGTAAGAATAACACGTATGGAAATTACTTGAAATGTAGAAAATTTTCAAAAACCTCAAAATTTTTACTGAATATGGAAATACAATGACTGATATTTTCAGTGACTTTCGCAACATTCAGATGGGAAATAATAAAGAAGACGCAATAAAAGTACCCATTTTATTGAAGGTTGTGATCAATTGGTTTTGCAAAGTGTATTTGCAACAGGTTGCAAGCACTATCAATATCGACAAGTTGCAGGCAAGGTTTTTGAATGTTTGAAGTAATCCAAGGTCCGTAGATGTGGATTGATTTTACGAAATATTTTTCATTCTAGATTTCCATACTTCTAAGCTCATCTCACAGCGCAAATCGCGCGTTTTCCTAGTTTAAAATACGATATAATATTTGAAGTATAAGACTACTGAAAATGTGTTCCAACACGTACATACCTGCAAGCTACTGGTAATGGCAGAGCTGTTGTGAAGAGAGTTAGGAACCAACCGCTGGCGTACATACTCGTATGAAAACTTTGAGACAAAAAATGAACGTGGAGATCTGGTATAAGTTCCTGCAAAAGGTGAAAATGTTAACAACAAGACAACAATTAACCACCCACTGTGGCTTTAGGCATCGCCTTGGAAAATTAAGTCAAGTCAGGAGTGGGATCGAGTCTCGTATAAGGTATTTGTTTTTGTTAACATCCTTTCACATTTCATCACTTCATTGTTTCATTATCCCTCGCTCATTCATACCTCCATATAACCTAGCTGTTGCTGAGGTCGTTAAGTACCACTAAAATAAAAAAAGACAACTATTACTACCACCGGTTTGGAATTTGTTTTGGGCTACATCAATAATTAATCACACTATTTGTATGCATTTTAATCCATATTCGATATTGATTTTATATTCACTTAATCGAATCATTGCTTTCAGTATGCGTTATAATGGAAAACAATTTGAACAATTTTTTCATCTTCAAAGTTGTCAACGCTCGAACAATCTGATAATTTTTGTCTATTGAAATAACCTACAGAAAACGTAATCTTATTGGCAATATGGTGTCTTATGAAACGTAAAAGCAAAGCAGCTATGCACCAATTAGTTCACACTGAGTCATATGTAATGTACAATTAATGGATATAAAACTTGACTTGGATTGTTTGAAGAATTGAGTAAATGAATATACAAGTTTTAAACGTAATAATGAAATACTTTAGATAATCTAGATAAAAATATCGGCACTGTTTCAGGGGGATCGTATAAAACCGTTGTAAAAAATATTGAACTATATCTACTATCTAGACTCTCGACCTTACTAATGTGTGCCAACTTAATTCTGACCTTGCAGTGTAGAATATTTGGGTGTTCAAGATTCACATGAATTAAATGTGTTGATATTTCGCATAACTTTGGATTATACTTCAAACATTGTAATCCTGTGCCAGTTTATTGTTTATTTTGCACCTCAAATATAAAATCACATAGGCCTTGGTATAGTTATACGAATGAAGAATGTTATCCACCAGTATAACAAACACAAATATATAGCCATGGTATTTCTAGACTATTAGAGTACGGTATTATGATTTTTCAAGTCAAAGTTCATGATAAGAAACGTAATTGCATTTTTCAAAAGTGTTTTTCCTCAGAATTGCAACGAGATTATGTATCAACAGACATTTTCATGGTAGACAACTGACTTTGTGTATACACGTATAGTACTGTGCTTCCATCAAGTCCACTAAGTACGTATAATTATTAAAATGACAACTAAATTTCATTTTTGTGTGCGTGTGATATGTTTGTCCTGCAAACTAGGTATAGAAAGAGTCAACTGGTCCATATGAAGTAAAAATGTCTGGGATGAAAGCAATTCCACCTAAGTATTCCATACCCAATAGGTTACTAGGATCAGAGTGAGGTACTTTACACCTTGCAAAGCCCAGTTATCATCATTACAACATATTATCAAGTTCTCTCTCGTTTAATATTCAAATTAGTAACTACGATGAGACAAATATTAAGTTCATTACCATTCTCCAGTCATAAGCCTTTAGCATAGTAAATATTATCTTAACAAACAATAGAGATAAAAATTAAAATAAGTTAGAGTAATTAGTACAACACTAAATATGTTAACAAAGCAGTTAGGTCAATAGTGAAGAAGATTGTATAACACTATGTGACCTAAATAAAAATAAATAAATAGAATAAAACTACAACACAGCTATTCATACAGAAAGTATATTTTTCATCTGTTTACCTGGACTAGATTTTCCAGTTGGTACATGCAGAGCCCCAATTCAGCCATTGTTGGTTTAAACATGTCTCGCATTCTGTATTCCTGCATCAGTTTTACCAACACTGCAAAGGCCTCTTCTTCAGGCATCTGGAAATTATATCCAATCACTAGAGACATGTAAACATGGCATTGCTATAACAGCGATTAAATATATAAGTGCTTTAACACATGTTTTTCTAATATTTCTTCATGTTTCATCATATTTGATGTTGTCCGATCATGTTTTTAAAAAGTCGACAAAGCACTACAAACGTCTGATTCCGCTATGATTCAACATATTGAACGTATTCATACGTACAGACGCTAAAATAAAAGCATTACAGATACTATTTTTCCCAAAATTGTATCAATTGAGGTGTAAAAGGGTGAAGCTAGTTGGGGAATATGGAAGACCAAAGTGCAGCTGCAAATGCAGGTGGCAGATGAGGCGTAAGTAGTAACTCGATGGTGGACACTGCTTTTCCTAGAAAATCAATTGGGGTTTATCTCTTGTATGCTATTGTACGTTGAATGACGGTTTTACCGGTACTGTACTGTTGTTACTCTACAGAACGTTGTTGCGCTACAAAACACAATGTTCAGAATAAAAGATGTACCGAAGTGCTGCTTTTTAAATTCTAAATGCAATGAAAAGAAAAAATAGAAGCCAAGTTTACATGCCTCTACCAATTACACATCATACAGAGAAAAGTTCAGGACAGTGAGATACTTTGAAGTTTTTAATTTAATTAGAACAGCAGCTAATCTGTTTAGTCTGTGAAGTTGGCAAGAACACATAATTGAGGGATCTAGTCTATATTCTAATTCACTACAGCTAGATTCATTACGTAGTACTGTAATTGAATACATGCTATGTATAGTTGGATTAGCGTATTGAGCATAAATACAAAATAACTAAACTGGCTGATCAGTGAGTTCATTGTATTTTATATTAATTTAATTTGCAAATCAAATTTTGAAATGAGTGTGGTATTAAATTGGAAACTGATGGAATATGCTTTGTTATTTTACTATTCACAATACCGCTAATAACATGGTTTTAAACTACACAGGTATTGAAAAGTTTCAAACTTCACTCACAGCAGGTCGAGTACCGCAAGATTTGATAAAAGCAGAGGTGGTTCCAATTTCAAAGGGAGGGCAAAGGGGCAGGGTACACAATTACAGGCCGGGGAATTAGTTTTAACGCACATGTGTGTAAAATAATGGAAAGGGTGGTTATAAAGAGAGAAGTGGAGAAGGTAGATGAACAAAGGGGTATTTCAGAAGTGCAGTGTGGGTTAAGGAAGAGGTATTCATGTGAGATGCAGCTGTTGGGTTTTGCAGAAGAGTTGGCAGGGGTGGTTGATAGGAGGGAGGGGGTGTGTTGATGCAGTGTTTTTAGATTTTGAGAAGGCTTTTGATAAGGTAGATCACACTATACTATTAGGGAAGTTAAAAATGTCTGTTGGGAATGCTGGGTTGGTTTATTGGATTGGAAACTTTCTTCTGGAAAGAGTGCAAAGAGTTCGGGTGGGTTCAGAGGTTTCAAGTGAGACTAAGGTTACGTCAGGAGTTCCACAGGGTAGTGTGCTGGGTCCCTTATTATTTGATTAATATATGGATGATCTCACTAGCGTTGTTAATTCGAGAATAAGGTTATTTGCGGACGATTGTGTGTTATATAGAGAAATCAATACAGAGGAGGATGTAGTAGCTCGTCAGGCAGATTTGGCAGCAATTAATTGTTGGGTTCAGTCAAACAAGATGGGGTTGAATACAGGGAAGTGCAAGTTAGTCACATTTGGTAAGAGGACCATAAGGACGGATGTAGTGTATGAGGTAGGAGGGAAGACACTGGAGTCGGTGGAAAATTACAAGTATTTGGGGGTGGTATTTGATAGGCGTCTAGGGTGGGGGAGTCAGATTGAGAGAATAGTAAAAAAGAGTATAAATGCGCTAAACTTTGTAATGAGGCAACTTAGGGGGGCAGGTATGGAGATGAAGGAGAAAGCATATTTCTCATTGGTGAGTCACATGGTAGAATATGCTAGTTCAGTTTGGGATCCTTATAGATCAGGTGAGATAAGGGATGTGGAAAGGGTTCAAAGAATTGCAGTAAGAAGGGTTGCAGGTAGGGTTAGGAGGTGGAAATGGGGTGAGAATGAAAGGGGGGAGAGGGTGAGAATGTTGGAGAGTCTAACTGAGATGATGCGAGACCTGGGATGGCAGAAATTGGAAATACGGAGGAAGGAGGATCGCTTATGTAATTTCTTCAGGGTAATGGAGGGAGAGGGGGATGGGGGGAGCTGCATAAGTTGATTGAAAGGAATGAGTCAGGGTATGGAGGTAGGCGGGGTCATGATAGAGCGGTAGTCATAAAGGGTGCTAGATTAGATGTCGGTAAATTCTCATTCTTGAATAGGACAAGTAGGGACTGGAATGTGCTTAGTAGAAGTGTTATTGAAGGGGATGCAACTAGGTTAAAGTTATTCCGTCAGAGGGTTAGGGAAATGGTGGGATAGGGCTAGTTCGGGAACTTGCCACCGCGCATTTATGTGCAATTGCAAGAGTTAAAAAAAAAAATAATAACATTGAAAGAGCATTGGTGCCATGGTGTAATGTTAGAAATTTGGGTAAGTTGGAGGGAGAAAAAATAAGAAGAATAAAAGTGTGGTAATTTGTGATAAAGCAACCACTACCATCATTTCTATTTGGTGTGAATCAATTGTGTATCCTACTTTATTAAGAAGATGAATTTGTACATGTCTGCCTTATCGACGCATGAAAACACGACTTCATCAAGTTTTCTACCTCTTTAGCTGCCAGACCCACATGGGCTGCAGTGTAATCACTCACCTGCATCAGAAGGAGGCCCACAATGAACCCTGAACCCTGGCAGTACCCAACCTCTCGATCATGTAAAGAGTAAGCCTTCATTACATTGAACAGGCTCTCCTGTCCCAGTCCATCTTTCTCCTTGAAGAAATCATGTTCGGGATACGTTCGGGCGATATCCCTACGGATCACCTGAAAAACAAGGAACAAATAATTAATAACATGAAAAAACTGAAAGTTCAATGACAATGTTGGTTTCAATATTTTTAGTCAAGTTATTTTGAACATTTCACACGGCATTTTAGCTAATTTAAAAAAAGATAAAACCATTGCTATAATGATAATTGGATGAGCGAAGCGAAGACTCAATTACACTATACCGAAAAAAAAGTGTCTGTTTTTTTTTTTTTTTTTGTTTTATTGTTCGCGCTCCACAGGTCAGACAAAAATTCAAAATCAGTTGAAACTTGGCACACACATGAACCCCTATCTGACTTGATGCTGTATAGTTTTGAGGCACGATCGGTTGAACAACTTCTGAGAAAACTCATTCCAAAGTTTTCAAAAATCCCATTAGAATAAGCCAGAGGAAAACATTCGTGAAAAATATTTCATCTGAGAGGATTCAAATTTTCAGAGAATTTCAATCTGATAATGATACACATTATTCCGAACTTTTACTCAAATCGGATCAGCCGTTTCGATGT